>LZPO01109494.1:5778-18617 GCA_001675575.1 Neotoma lepida
GGTAAATAGGCTGACTGGCAAGTTCTAGGGATCTACTTGTCTCCGCCCTGCCCCGCCCCCCCCAGCTTCTGGGTAATACAAATAGCCCCTTCATGCTGACGCTTTTAGATGGGTCCTGGGGAGCTGAGCCTGAGTCCTCACGCTGTACAGCCGACACTTTATTAACCTTGCTTATGTCCAAGGCCCTCCTATTATTTTTGTAGCTGACAGTTTTACTGATGTTAGGGGTATATATGGTAATAAAATGAGCATCAAACATCACAGGAGTCCTCAGCCTTCCTTGTGAAGGAAAGAATATAGAATCAACACTAATCAAAAGCCAGGGTCGCCTCATTAGCCCTTGAAACTTAGCAGGGCTTCAAGCAGTAACTTGCTACTCAGTAGCAGAGGTCACAGCTGTGTGACTTGGTCATACAGGTGACCCAGCATCATTTATTATGTCACCAGGAAAAGTATTAAGATTCTCTAGGATGCTCTGGGCACTAGCAGTGGTAATAACCATCATTTATATATAATATAATCATTTTCATTTACATAATACCACTATTTCAAAGAAACGGTTCCATGATTCATCTGGGAATCTATTCAGTTACATGAAATCACTCAATTTATGTGAAATTAAAAGAAAATTTCTCTGTTGGTAGTGTGCCTCTTTAGATTTTAATATGAAATTATCCAGGTAGAAACCCATGAGGAAAGATAGTTAAACTTACTTTAAAAGCTATGGGGGGAAAGCAGATTTCTTTTCTAAGTATTTTATTGTTCATATTTCACTGATATCTCTGCTGGAAGGAAGAAGACAGGAGCCTGAGGTCTGGACATGACAGGCAGACTCACATTAAAGACAGCTAGAATTCCCTTGGTCAATCCACACCAGTGATTCATGTTTGGCTTAAAGTAGGAGCTCGCACTGACTCTGTGGCTGAAGGCATTATGTAATTTCCCTTGCCTCCCTCTTACCTTTGCTGCCTACCCACTGGATTATGCAGTCATGTGTTTAAAGAGATGTTTAAAGGT
Organism: Neotoma lepida; assembly: GCA_001675575.1. Lineage (NCBI taxonomy): Eukaryota > Metazoa > Chordata > Mammalia > Rodentia > Cricetidae > Neotoma > Neotoma lepida. Next base: position 6,796 of record LZPO01109494.1, read on the forward strand.
ATCATGTCATAAAAGAAGCAAAAGTAAGGGGCTGGAGAGGTGGCTCAGAGGTTAAGAGCACTGACTGTTCTTCTAGAGGTCCTGAGTTCAATTCCCAGCAACCAGCATGGCTCACAACCAGCTGTAATGAGATCTGGCACCCTCTTCTGTATACATAATAAATAAATCTTAAAAAAAAAAGAAGCAAAAGTAAGGCAGCATACTGGGCCTGCTGTACTGAGCATGTGTTCACGCACTTGCTGTTTCAGAGAGTGGAGGCTTGTGAGGTGTCTGTACCCCAGTGTAAGGTGGTCAGGAGCCCAGCAAAATGAGAACTTAAATTTCATCTCGTTAGAGCTGTGTGCCTGCTCCAAAGAATAAATAAATAACTTTATACATAATCATATATGTGTCACTCCTCTTTCCAAAGTGGGGAAGTTTGTCAGTGAGTTCTTCATGACACGATGACTTGACAGAAATGTGGAGAGGGTGTTCCCAGGCCCTTATTCATAATGTGTTTCCCTCTCCCTCCTTTCCCTCTCCCTTCCTTTCTTCTCTTCCTTTCTTTCCCTCTCCCCTCCCTCTTTCATTTTAAGAAATATTCATAGGTTGTACAATTCTTGTACAAAGTTGTAAAATCATTACCATAATCAGTTTTAGAATATCTTATTATCTCCCCCTCAAAGATTATGGCATTTAAATTAGCTATTTTAGATCTATTGACTTAAAAAANTTTTTGATTATATGTATTTGTTTTGTGTGTATAGGGGCAGGGTATGGGGATGCCACAGTACACACATGAAGTCAAAGGACAACTTGCTAGAATCAGTTCTCCTACTTCCATCAACCAGGTCCCTGGGCTTGAACTCAGGCTCAGGTATCAAGTGTCTTTAACCACTGAGGCATATCACTGCCCCTCTAGTTACTTTTTGTTTTTTTGTTTTTTGTTTTTTGTTTTTTGAGACAGGGTTTCTCTGTGTAGTTTTGGTGCCTGTCCTGGATCTCGCTCTGTAGACCAGGCTGACCTCGAACTCACAGAGATCCGCCTAACTCTGCCTCCCGAGTGCTGGGATTAAAGGCGTGCGCCACCACCGCCTGGCCCCTCCAGTTACTTTTTAAAATCATCTTTTTCTAGTCTTTTACTCTTAATTTATGTCCCAGTTTTCATTTGGTCACCTTTTTATGAGACACTCTTTGGCTCCCAGGCTGGTGGTGAGGTAGAGGGAGGTGATGGGCTGCTGCATATAGTTCTTTCAAAAGCCCTTGCATGGTGACCTGGAAAGTTGTTTCAGTGGTACTCTGAGAATCTTACCATCCAAGCTCAAGTCAGGGTCTCTCACAGTTTGCCCCCCAAAGGGGACTAAGGAATCTGTCTATGCTGCTGGCATACTGGTGAGCATGATTAACAGCCAGGAAAGAAACCTTGGCTGATGGATCTTTCTTGCTTCCTTGCTCCCAAAGCCTTTCTCCCCTCAAGCTTGTCTTCCTCTCACATTCTTTGTCTGATGTTTGTGTTTTCTTTCTAGACCACCACATGCCTCAACACAACAACAGCATCTGTCCTGCAGTTTTCCATTGGTAAGTGTCTCTTGGCAATTGTAGCATTTTACTTAGAAATGCTTGTTTTAATCAGAATATACAACTGGGGCCAGGCACTCTGGATTGGAAAAGAGTAAGTCTTTGTAGCAAATAATTTAAAAAGTGAAATTTAATATTTTAAAATATTATGCTTCATTCTCACTCCTTCCAGTAGTGAATGGTATTAAAAGTACTACAGATAATTGATAACACTTTGAAGACTTTATTATGTTCCATTTGTTATGGTATGTATGTACGTGCGTGTACACCTATCCACAGATGGATGTGGTTCCCAGCTTACATNCGGAGGTCAGAGGACAACTTGACNGAGTTGATTTTCTTTTTCACCATGTGGATTTTGGTGATCAAACTCAAGTTTCAGAATTGGCAGCATCACCTTTACCCCCAAGTGGACTTCACAGCCCTGAAATATTTTTATAAAAGATTTACATATGGATTTCAAATACATTGGGTTACTCTATTGTGGCAGAAATGCCTTCCTAGTCCTGTCTGCTCAGATTAAGATAGACGTATGTTCAATTTTCTGAGCTCTGTTGGATAGTAGAAGAGATAATTATTAGTGGCTGAAGGAAACTAAGATTTTATGTTTGATATAAATAATGTTTAATTTTTATATAGCTAATGAAAAAATTACTGTATCTGAAAATATTTCTTCTAAGTACTTCTGTATGAAAAAAAGTTCCTACCTAAAATATTCAGTAACAATCTACCTTTTAATGAAATGGTAGCACTTTTGCTATCTAGTCCATTCTTTTTAAAATTTTATAAATTGTGTATGTATATATACATATATGTGTGTTTGTGTGAGACTCAATAAGCAACATGTATACATTTCCAAAGAGAATGTTCTAGAGAAAGAAAGAGTCTTTTAAATGAGACCTAGGTTTATCTCTGACCTGCTGCAGAGTTTGCTGACATCTGATGGCCATGCCCTGGGCAGTGTTCTCTAGTCTCCACTATCTGGACTGTCCATCTTTGGAGATCAGCCTCTGGTAGAAGACCCTCTTTCTCCGCAGCTCCTATTCCATAGTGTATGACCATGTTACAGCCAGGAGCCCACTGTGGTTGACTGTACCAAAGTGTGGCTTTCTAGTCATACATGTGTTACTCTTCCATCGNCAAGCCTCATTTCAGCTTGTGTAGGTGTGTGAGACTGCCTCATTAGAGTTGGGATCACTTCTCATATTAATAGTATAGCCCACAACATTCTACAGACAAATCAAAAGTGCATATTCATTAAAAAATGCTAGCAAAGATGAGAAATGGTGAGTTTTTAACTTTTTTTTCTATCTGTTAGCGTGCCCATCCTAACTTTAATTATCAGGATGAAATATAGTTCTTTTTATGGTTGTAGTTTGACAATAACAAATTTTTAAAACTGTAATCTGGCAGGTATCTTCATGGATCCTAACTAGAATTAATGTGTTTTATTTATTAAACCACTGAAAAGTCAAAATAAAGAGAAATAATGGTTTCTAGTTTATCTGTATTGGGGTGTATTAGTCATGGTTCTGTAGAGTCGTAGAACTTATAGAATGAGTATATATATATATATATATATGGAATTTATTGGATGACTCACAGGCTGCAGTCCTGCTAATCCAACAATGGCTAGCTGTGAGTAGAAAGTCTAAGGATCCAGAATTTGCTCAGTCTCAACAGGCTGGATATCTCAGCTGGTCTTCTGTATATGCTGAAATCCCAAAGAAGTAGGCTCTAATGCCAGCAAAGGAATGGATGTGCTAGTAAGATGAGGACAAGCAGGCGAAGAATGGGCCCTTCTTTCTTCTATTGTCTTTATACAGGCTTCCAGCAGAAGGTGTGGTCCAGATTAAGGGTGTGCATTTCACCTCAAGGTCTGGATCAAAGGCCTGTGTCTTTCAGCCTTAAGGCCCAGATCAAAGGCATATATCTTCCCATCTCAAAGGTCCTGACTAGAGGTGAATTCAGCCACTTCAAATCCAAGCAGAAAATCTCTCACAAGTGTACCCTCCATTTCTGGATTGTAGTTCATTTCAGATATAGTCAAGTTGATAACCAAGAATAGCCATTACATGGGGTATTCTTTTGTTAAAAGTAAACATTAATTTCAAATATTATATTCAGGTAGTGAAGGACCATAAAGGAATCCATAATTCCACCACATTTTTTTCATTTTAATCAAGGGAGAAGAGATCTAGCATCAATTAAATTACTCTTTATTATAGAAAGGAAAAAAGTCTGCTTTTGTGAATAACAGATATGTCATTGATTCTCTATTTCCTTAGCTTTTCAGTCAGACCAACAGCTTTGCAGTATCAGTCTAGTAGAACTGATGAAAAGGGATCCAAGCAGGGGGAGTTAGAGAGTTGGCTAGAGAATGCAAGGTTTAGTACATGACATTCAGAACACAGAATAAATCTAGGCCAAGGTCTTTGGGTTATACCTAGCAACTGACTTAGCCCAAATTTTGATTTTCCTACATGTTCACAGACCAGCTTATATAATTTAGAACACAGATTTGAATCCTGGCTCCTATATTAAATGATACAAAGAATAACAGAACTGAGGAGAAATGGGTCTGGGGAGAAAGAGAGAGATTCAAGTTTATAACCTACAAAGTATGTTTTTAAAATCTTTCTGCGTAAAGGTTTTAAAATAAAAACCTTTAGCATTGGGAATGAACCAATATATTTAGTTAGAGAAATTTTAGTTTATTGCTTAGAAACTTAATTGGGAAATTTATTTACTACATTTTGAGGACAGAAGTTTTCAGGTGTAAAAAAGGGTTAAAACAATGTGATAATTAACCCTTACCTACATTGTGTATGATATTGTATGGTAAATATAAGCAGTATAGTTGGAATGATTTCCAGAAGTAGTTTTATGTATCTCATGACCATTCATTTATATGGATGTTTATGAGGTAGAAGGAAGTGGCACTGTTCTGTTGACAACGATGGTGTGAGGGCTACATCTAAGCATGAACATAAATCCTAAGTAAGTCATAAATGTGTGGATTCACTTCTAACTTTACAAGCCCGTAGTAATGAAATATCAAAATAGCAACTGAAGTTTAATAACTATTTCATCTATACCCACCTCAATAGTTATGCAGAATCAATCAATTGTGTGTTGTGAGCCCAGCATTTGAATTTCTTTATATATCTTGGGATTCTCCAAATCCATACTATTAATGTGATTATAGTCAGTTAGTGTCAGTACCATTAATTGGGAAGTCATGTAGCATGTTCAGTGTTTATTGTATAGAATCATTCAGATTATATATAGATAATTTATAAAGAATTTCATTGTTATTTATAACCTCAATGATGAATTATATTCATAATTAAAAATATTTTCATATTGTCCTTGTAAACATTTCCAGTTATGTTACAAATATAATCCAAGGGAGTCCCAAGTACCTTGGAGACCTATATACAGAAATTGCTTATATTACCAAGGAGTGTCTTAAAGTTCCTTCAAATATGTGTAATGTGGATAAATATTACATGCATACTTAAAATGGTATATGTATATTATTCATGTGTCTCCATGCATATAAATAAATANATGTACATAAATAAATAGATATGAAAACACTCTTAAATAGAAGATTTTGAGCATTAAGAGCATTCTGAAAGCCAAGTTTTGCAAGCTGAAATTTAACAGATCAGTAGCTAAGCCATTTTAAAAATTGTTCTGAAATACTCTAAGAACTTTTCATTTTTCCATTCCAATGAAAGATCTTGTTTCCATTTCTGTGCTGAGGCATCGATTTACTGCAGTCCTCACTTGATTCATTAGATTCAACTTGTGGAATTTATGGTTATCGCCTTAGGGGCATTTACCCATTTCCCTTAGATTTCCTCTGGGACGGGAAGAGAAATTTGAGCTGATGCCCCTTGCAAACCATTATCGTACAGATTTCTCCAAACTGTTTTCCCAGACAGAGTTCTGCTTCCAAGTGAAATGCTGGTGGTTCTTTGTATCTGTCATTCATTTAATAGAGTTTTACTGAATATTTGCTCCTCATTGTCTTGAGCTAACTTTAGTTATAGTAAAAGAAAAAGTGAGATGACAATATTTTTACAGGAGTCAACCAGTTTAGTAGGAGGCACTTGATTTGCAACAAGAACTCTCCAGTGCCAGATTGTTGCATTAGTGAGTGACAATGCCAGTTTGTTACAGCAGTGGGTGACAATGCCAGGTTGTTACAGCAGTGGGTGACAATGCCAGGTTGTTACAGCAGTGGGTGACAATGCCAGGTTGTTACAGCAGTGGGTGTCAATGTCAGGTGGTTACAGCAGTGGGTGACAATGTCAGGTGGTTACAGCGGTGGGTGACAATGTCAGGTTGTTAGAATAGTAGGTAACAATGTCAGCTTGTTAAGTAGTAGGTGACAATGTCAGGTTGTTAGAATAGTAGGTGACAATGTCAGGTTGTTAAGTAGTAGGTGACAACGTCAGGTTGTTACAGTAGTAGGTGACAATGTCAGGTTGTTACAGTAGTAGGTGACAATGTCAGGTTGTTAAGTAGTAGGTGACAATGTCAGGTTGTTACAGCAGTGGGTGACAATGTCAGGTTGTTACAGCAGTGGGTGACAATGTCAGGTTGTTACAGTAGTAGGTGACAATGTCAGGTTGTTAGAATAGTAGGTGACAATGTCAGGTTGTTACAGTAGTAGGTGACAATGTCAGGTTGTTAGAATAGTAGGTGACAATGTCAGGTTGTTAAGTAGTAGGTGACAATGTCAGGTTGTTACAGCAGTGGGTGACAATGTCAGGTTGTTACAGCAGTGGGTGACAATGTCAGGTTGTTACAGTAGTAGGTGACAATGTCAGGTTGTTAAGTAGTAGGTGACAATGTCAGGTTGTTACAGTAGTGGGTGACAATGTCAGGTTGTTACAGCAGTGGGTGACAATGTCAAGTGGTTACAGTAGTGGGTGTATACAGATCTCTGGATACCAGGGCATAATCAGTCCTGATAGTGGTATAATTCAAAGGCAGGGTTGTAGGGAACTTTCTAACTAGAAAAATCCTGAGAGCCAACAACCAGAGTCCCTTACCAGGTCAGAAGAAGGCAGAATAGGTGATGGATTGAACATAAGCAAGGAAAGAAACAAGTGTGCCCTCCTAAAGCAGGACTGGCCTGGGCAGATGTGAGCAATGTCAGGTAAATTTGGGTATAGTCAAAGAGCTAGTTCATCTAGGCTGCAGCTTTTAATATTTATTAGAGGGCTAAGTGAGAATTTTTAGTCAGTTAACTGAATTTATTTAAAATGGCATGATTCCAGCACTTGGCAGGTTAAGGCATGAGGAGAGAGTCCAGGGCAGGCCGGCACATGGAGCAAATTCAGGGCCAGCCTGTGCTACACAGTCAGATCCTGTCTCAATAAAAACAATCAATTTTTTTAATGGCATAGTTTTAGCAGAAGTCTACAAAAGGGCCTCTTAAACAATAAAATATAATTGTCCTGGTTAACTTGAACTGTCAACTTGACACAGCTCCAAGCTATCTGAGAGAGCCTCAATTTGGGTATTGCCCCAATAAGATTTGCCTATGACATGTCTGTGGGTCATTTTCTTGATTGGTTCACGTAGGAAAGCTTGCAGTAGTGTGGGCAATACCATCCCTTGATGGGTGGATCTAGGCTGCATAAGAAAGCTAACTGAGAGATCCNGGAGCGCTAGTGAGTCAGTGAGCAGAGACTGAACTTATCATGTGCTTGATAGAAACTTGCCCTGAGCCACTCTAAGCATATGCTTACTTACTTTTACCCAGTTCTTTCTTTAGATGAATAGGAATCATTTGCCAAATAAGGATTGAAGGTAAATGGACACCATAAAGAGTAACTAGTGTGGGCTGGGGAGGTAATTGGCTCAGTGGATAAAGCACTTGCCATCTAAGTGTAAAGACCAGACACGTATCTAAAAAGCTGAACAGGCGTGTAGCCACTCATAATCCCAGAAGGCAGAGATAGGCGATCCCCATGGCTAGCTGGTTACCTAGACTAGCAGGAATAGGCACACTCTGGGTTCAGTAAGAGACCCTGCCTCCATAAATGCAGTGGAAAGTGAACATGGAAGCCTCACGTGCACATTCACCTACATATATTTGAACACACACACATACATGCACATGCATACACACACACCAAAAAACAAAAGCAAGCAGACAAAACTGATGGTGGGACTTGGGCAAATCTGTCTTAGCATTGTGACATTCTTAGATCTGGAGCTGGGACTCACAAATAGAAATTTACTACCAAAGTGACAAGAAATCATTCCAGTAACACCAAGGTAAGTGCTAAGTCGGTGTGATGCAGGCTTTCGTGACAAAAGTGGTTTCAGAAATGATCTGAGGATGTCAATCAATGGAGATGATCCTGAAGAAAACTAAGAATCACCAATAAATTTTGCTTCTACTGACAGAAATAGGCAGAAATATATACTCCGTACTCAGCAGAATGGAGTTATTGAGCACTTTTAGAATATATTCTTTGTTGATAATTCATAAAATTAATTACCTTTTAAATTTGACTTTATTTATAAATGTCTGGGCTTTTGTTTCTGTTTTTTGTTTCTATTGGATGATTGTGTGTCTGTTGGTTATTGTGTTTTTTATTGGGGAGTTGTGTGTGTGTTTGTGTGTTTTTATATTGGGAGAGAGAGCGTGTGTGACTGTGTGTGTGTGTGTTTATATTGGGGTTATTTGTATGTTTGTGTTTTTTATACTGGAGGGATGTGAGTCTCTGTGTTTTTGTATTGCTTTTTTGTTTGCTTTAATAATCTCAAAGCAGTGGAAGATCACTAGATCTTATATGCTTTATATTTAGATATGAAGATATGAAAGAATTCTTCAGCCTGAATTTCTTTCTTTCTGTACTACACATGCAAAAGGGTCTTTGAAATAAACAAGAGCTGCCTCCTTTGTATGAACATGCTTCAAAAACTACACCCTGGAATAATCCAAGTTTGAGGTGCTCTTAGCTGAATTGGAAATTTATGAAAAAGAAAAGAAATGTGGCTTCATTATTTTATTAAATAATAAATAAAGAAATAAAATGTCACTTGTGTGAGATATTATAGTTGATGTGGCATAGAGAAGCTGCTCATCTTTCCCTTGAGCCCNATTCATAAACATCTTAATTACTTAGAACTTGATTCAATAGATAAATTTTCTCAGTTCTTTTAGAGCAGGTAATTCAGAGGGAGGAGAAATTGAGCCCTCTCTACCTCTGTGTGAATTATTGCTCATTTCCTCCATGAACTTACTGAAATTATATACTATATTTCAAATTAGAGTCTTGAGCATTGCAACGCTTGCTCTCCTTGCTAAGTAAGACCTTCGAGAAGTTATTACTGAATAGTGAAGTCTCATCTGAGACATGGAAATCGATGTCATACCAATGACATCTCTGATGACCTGAGCTAAAAACAAATATAAATGAAATGTGGAATTTTAGAAAATTTTAATGGCAAATTTAATTTAATGCTATACTTTATGAAGTTCAATACATGTTTTGTTTGATTATAAAATTCTTGGGTATAAACTATATTAAAATTACATTTAAGACTTGATTTTCATGTCTCTAAGGATCTATGTCCACACACAAAACTTAAATATGTATATATAGAATACTTCTGAATAGAATAAATATATATAGAATAAATCAATATTTAGAATAAATATATATGTAGAATAAATTTGTATAAATATATTTATAGAATAAATATGTGTATATAGAATATTTCTGAATTCAATCAATAACTGTGTGAAGCTGATTTTTCCCACGATACCCTACCTTTTCATCACAGGAGTGGCCTGTGCCTCTGTAAGGTTTATATGTCTTAAAAGACCAGTTTAAGTTAAAAACATATGTGGTTCATTTTGAAGTATAGTTATATATTTCGAATCCTTTTCACATCAAAGAATTAAATGCTATTTTTAAAAGGGACTATTTTATCAGTTTAAATACTGCAGTAAAATTACACGAAGTATAAGTTTCTGGGAAATTTTTAGATTAATTTTTAATTACTAAAACCAGTAACTAAATAAAAGATAAACCTCAGATAAATTACACTGTTGAGAAGTAAAGATATGTTCTTTCTCTTGAAATATTCACTTTGTAATCCATCCAGTGATCCTTAAATATCAACAATTTACTCATAACTACATTCTACTAATATTTATCAGAGTTTTTCCTCACAGAAGTAGTACATAAGTAGATGTAGAATGAGAAGCTGATCATCAGTATAGACAGTATTCTCTGCAGTACCGCTCCTCTGAAAACTCATTCTGCTGCCCCAGCCTGATGGCTCTGGACCTCCAAGTCTTTTAATTTCTTTTGTGATATCTGCCTCACTCTGCTCTGACTGGCCATTTCTGTATATCTTCTTTTACCCTTCAGTGCTTAGATAATCATAAAGGACTAGGGAATGTACATCTCTTTGTGGCTTTAGATACATGTGAACTAGATTGAGTTTAATTCATAGGTGTGGAAAGTGACTTAGTGGTGTTCCACATTTGTGCTCAGTATCATTCCTGACTTCTGTGGCAATGGAATAGGCTGAGAGAAATCTGTGAATGATTCAGATCTTAATGTGAACCAGCAATTTCCAATTCCTTGTTGATTAATCAAGGGCACTTGATAAAGGACTCTTCTATCACAGAGGGAAGCTCTTTAGGAAGTTTGCTATATATCACACAAAGATGATGGTTAAGCGATTCAGAGCAGAAGAAAGTTAAAGAGGCCTGCCTGGCAGGAAATCTTGGCAAACCTGACACATTTTACATTCCTTAACCATGAGTTCCCCAACACAGTCTCTGGCAAAAGCTCTCTTCTGTGGGTGTAAAAGGGAACTGGAAAAGAATTGATTCCTGGAAGAGATTGGGGGAGGTCACAGGATTTGTCACATATACAAATTGCAAGAGAATCAATGTGTCTCTTCCTATGATAGGTGTGGCAGTGACAATGAAGAAAATAGGGATAGGACTGAAAGGGAGAAAGGCACAAAAGGGATGACAGCTGTTCATTTTATATCCTGTGGTCACTGTCCATCTGCCATAAACTGGAAGAGGTCCCCTAATGAGGTTTCAGCCAGGAAGATGACTAAGGAACAAGATATGAATAAGTCACACACTGTCACATTTCTTTGCAGAGTCCACAGATCCTGTTTGCTGATAGATTCAACCCCAGCAGAAATCATTGCTACATGGTATCCTCATTTAAAAAATAAACAGATATAAAATAGAAAACGGAAAACACTTGCTCTGAAAGCATGGTGTTTCTACATTTGGGGGATTTAAAAGAAGCATGTTTCTAATACCCACAGAATATTTTTGAGGTGTCATTAATTTAAATATTTTACTTTGATTTCTCCTAAACCTTAATATCTGTTTGAGTAAATGCTTAAAATGAATCTTCTTGTGTGCAATAATCCTTTCTACATTATTATGTTTCTTCAATTATAAATATAAATTATAAATATAACTGTACTTATAAATTATAAATATGCCACTTTTCCCCAGGGTATTTTTAGTAGGCAAAACGCAATGTGGACATTAAACCCTAGATTTCCATGCTTAAATAATTATTAATTGATAGCTCAATGCTGACCAAATATTATGGACATATTCATTTATCTAAATTGACAACTTCTATTAATAAAATAATGTTTTATTAAATTTATTAACTTTGGTTGTCCTATTTTACCCAAATTGAGTTCATTTGTTCTTGATAGGTCCGAGAGTAATTCCAAGCTTTGCTTTTGTGTGGAATGGAACAATTTTTAATTCAAGTGATTGTCTGTGGGGTCCTTTCATCCCCATCTATGTCATTTGGAAACTAGAAGCCCCAGGACATTTCCTGCCTGGACTGCCACAAAAAATTATCTGATAGAGTGAGCATTCTTCCCCACTTCACTTTTACCCATGAATCCAAATGCTGCCTCCTTGGCCCCAGCCCCTGAACTTCAGTGAGGCATAAGCTGCCAGCTTTCCATGCAGGCACAGCATGGAAAGATCAAGCCTACCCTTCATGAAATCCAGCAGCAGCCCTGCATTGGGGGATGTGTAACACCATCAAACATGCAGTCTGCAGCTAAGAGTACGCCTACTGGNAACTAGGTAGTCGGCTGGCTCAGCCAAGGACCATCTTCTTTCTGAAGCCACTCCTTTGCATATATTTTAACTCAAGATCTGAGAATCTGGTAAAATAACATACTTAGGACAAAACTCTCATCTTTCCTGGTAGATTTTC
>LZPO01109497.1:5550-18547 GCA_001675575.1 Neotoma lepida
GAAAAAGAGACCTCAAAGCCCATGCCCACAGTGACATACTTCTTCCAACAAGGCCACACCTCCTAATAGTGCCACTCTCTTTGGGGTCCATTTTCTTTCAAACCACCACATAATCCCAGGACAAAAACAACCAAGAGGTAGATTTTCTTGTCCCCTGCAAAAATTCAAATGATTTTCTGNTAAGGTGTTCAACTGATTGCATGAAGTTTACACATATTTCAGAAAGTAATGCTTTATTCAAAGTCTGATGATTTCAATGCATACTTCACTCCAAACAATTCAGCTACAGCTAAACTGGTATCAGAATAAGTTTCTGGNCACAGTAGTTATGTTGATACATGAATTAGCCATCCTGGGGATCATGAAGTTTTTATTTTGCCCATTCAAGTTGATTATGCACTCTCTGTGCAGAACAGATGTTTAAATAGGACATTTCTCTGTCTGGTGCCTCCTAGATTCTTCAAATGCCCAGCAGGAACAACTGGCCACATCATCCACAGACTATGTAAGGCAGATGTGTATAAGAGACAGTGATACATGAATTAGCCATCCTGGGGATCATGAAGTTTTTATTTTGCCCATTCAAGTTGATTATGCACTCTCTGTGCAGAACAGATGTTTAAATAGGACATTTCTCTGTCTGGTGCCTCCTAGATTCTTCAAATGCCCAGCAGGAACAACTGGCCACATCATCCACAGACTATGTAAGGCATTCTCTCTGCTGGCCTACCTCCCTCAGCTCCTGATTTTATTTCTACATTTAATCATTGTAGCCCTATCTTAAATGAAACCTACTCTCTACTTGACTATCTTTGCCTCTTTCAAAGATCATTGGGACAGGCTTTTAAGTGTTATATACAGGTTTTCTATTTCATTTGCTAGCATTTCAGCNATAGAAGCATATGTAGAGTGCATTAGAGGCCAAATTTGCTCTCTCCTATTTCTGGTAAATTGCAAAAGGAGGGAGAGGGGCCAGAAGGAGGTTTTGGTCTCTGGCAAAGAGATGAAGGGCCTTGGGGTGACTGGGATGCAAATGAGGTTAGATGAGGAACACAAGTGGCCTAACTAGGTCAGTCTTCCAACCACACGAGCCAGCTGGAGGACCCCTGGTGAGGACCAATCTGTGATCTGATGCATCTCACAGGGAAGAAGAGGGGCCTAGATGAGGTGTAGGAACCCAATAACCAGCCATAAGGCTTTGGATTTTTGCACAAGTTAAAAAGTCTAATTGATGAAGAGATTTACTTCAAATTAGCTTTGATCAATACACTGACCTGAACATCTGTACATACCATTTCCATTAGAGTAAAATAGACTTCAGTAAAACTGTTCTCATCACCTGGGTATCATTTATTCTATTTTTACAGATTAGATATACAAAATGTCAGCAGTACCCAAAAAATTTTAAGGGCATAAAACAACTGAAAAACATTTATGATGCTATTTCCTAAAGTTATAATTGTTTCATAAAACATATATTAGAAAACAATGGAATAAAATTTTCATCAGTCATTGAAATACAAAAGCATTAAAGGGTGTGTGTATATGTATGTGTGTGTGTGTGTGTGTGTGTGTATGTATGTGTGTGTGTGTGTACGTTCTACCATAAAAGCCTCACATTAGCTTGAAGATTCAATTTTATAGCTTATATTATCTACTAACAATGTGTGCCACATAGTCACCTTCACAATCTTCAAAAGGAATTCAGGTATTTATTGTGATAGCTTTTATTAAAAGCCCCCATTCTTTTATTAATAACTACCATTTTTCTACCAGCCAATCAGAAGAAAGTAGCNATATCATTAAAGTTCCTTGCAGGAACTCAATGTACAAAATGCCCTTGATATTTATTGAATTGCGTTGATTGCCAGGACCTTATGCTAAAAGTCTCCAAATATACAGACTAAATTTTCTTTTTCCTACCCAGGTAGGATTTGCCAATACTTCCTATGGGCATGTGTGATGATTAAAGTCATTAAAGATAACATTTTAAAGGGACAGAACACTGTCTAATCCATCATCAATGAGTAGTTGAGAATCACTTTATATGAACTATGAAGCCCTTGTAATCAATTGTTTAATCCTGCTATGACTAAATCCTTAAAAACAAATTGAAATGTGTAAATTTTCATGCAGACTTAGAAAATATTTTCTCAAAACTTTCTGTGTATCCATCAACCAAGTGCTGGATTATGATTTTTCATTAATTTAAGCTCTTATAAATAGAAAGCAAAAATGAATCTGTAAATTGCCTGTTAGGTAGCATAGCTGCAGGCACTCTGGGACATTTATTAAATATTGTTTGGTGGTTTCTAGCCAGAAATAAGGAGAAAATGAGTAATATGTAAGTCAGTAATTTGTGGCTTTAATATTTTTATGGAAAGTAAATAAATTGAATAATAAAGAGTTAGCATTTGTGTGTTGTCACAGAATGTTTACTAGGCACTTTCTTATTTTCTAGTCCCTTTTCTATTATTATAATTACACCATTTTACAGTTGAAGAGTCAGGCCTTGTAGGGTGTTGTAATTTCAAGACCTGTGCTCTGTCCACATTATAATAAANGGGAATATTGTATTTGATTAGACAAATCCACAATTGTTCCATAGCATGGGAAAGTGACAGGCAGCATCTGGATTATAAACATGACAGAGACAGGGAAAGAAGAAAATGGTTCTTAATTTAAGGTTTTGAACTTTCACTATGGACACATGAGGATTATGGTGTTTACTAAATGGAAGTCAAAGATCAGATACTCATGCTAAGGAAATCCTGAATTATTCACAAATTTCATAAAAAAAGAGAATGGAGAGTGTCAACACCCCCATATCAAGTTGGTCTTGGAATCATTGCCTGTGATGTTTTTCTCACTTGCTACAGACAACAAGATGGAGCTTCCTTCCGTAGGATGATCTAGAAAGAATTTGCTACTGGATGACGGCTCTTTGATGACAGTTAGGGTATTCACCAATCTGATTGCTGGGGTAAACCAGCTCGGGCACCCTCTCTGCTATTGCTAGTAGTCTAAGCTGGGGTCATCCTTGTGGATTCCTGGGAATTTCCCTATCACCAGGTTTCTCCCTATGCCCATGATGTATCCCTCTATCAAGGTGTCTCTTTTCTTGCTCTCCCACTCCATCACTGTTCCAGCTCGACCGACCATCCCTTTCCCTTATGTTCTCATCCCCCATCCCCTCCCTCTATTGCCCCCGACTCTCAGTTTGCTCATGGAGATCTCCTTCTCAAGGCAATTCATGTGCCCCTCTTAGGGTCCTCCTTGTTAGCTAGCTTCTCTGGAGTTGTGGGTTGTAGTCTGGTTATCCTTTGGTTTATATCTAGTATCCACTTATGAGTGAGTACCTACCATGTTTGTCTTTCTGAGTCTGTTTTACCTCCACTCATGCAGTAATTAATGGAAGCAGATGCAGAGATCCACAGCCAAGCACCAGGCCAAGTTCCAGGAGTCCAGTCAAAGGAAGAGGGATTCTATGAGCAAGGGGGAACCAAGATTATGATGGGGAAACCTATAGAGACAACCATACCAAGCTAATGCGAACTCATGAACTTTAGACCACAGCTGTGGAGCCTCCATGGCACTGGACTAGTCCCTTTCCATAAGGGAGACAGTTGTGTAGCTTGATTTGCTTAAGGGGACCCCTAGCAGTAGGATCAGGATCCGTCCCTGGTTCATGAGCTGGCTTTTTGGAGCCCATTACCTATGGTGGGACACCTTGCACAACCTTGATGCAGGGACAGGGGCTTGAATCTGCCTCAACTGACTATACAAGGCTTTGATGCTCCCTGTGGGAGGCCTTACCCTTTTGGAGGAGGGAACAGGGAGTGGGTTGTGGGGTGGGAAAGCTGGGGTGGGGAACAGGAGGAGGGAAGAGAGGGGGATCTGTGATTGGTTTGTAAACTGAATAAAAAATTTCTTAATAAAAAAAGANAATTTGTACAATTTAGAAGTCTAATCTATTACTCTGGCTTAACCAGCCATAAAACCTTCTTCCTTGCAGCAGAGCTCAGCTGGTTCTAGCCTGGAAAAGCACAGAACAGTCTATTTCTCCAACTAAATAACTTTTAACTAATTTACAGGATGGCAAAGAGCAGCTCCACCCCGTGGAGTTTTTCACATTTGTATTAGTGTATAACACATGTCTTAAGGACATTAGTTTTTTGCTTTTGTTTTTGTTTTTCGAGACAGAGTTTCTTGTGTAACATTCCTGGCTGTCCTGGAACTTACTATGTAGACCTGGCTAGCCTCGAACTCACAGAGATCTGTCTGCCTCTGCCTTCAGAGTGCTGGGATTAAAGGGGTACATCACCACCACCTGGCTCAGTATTAGATATTTTTAACTTGTATGATATATTGTGTTATTCAGAAATAAAATGTTTTCATATAGTCATAGTCATAAAGCATAAACTATTTAAAATGTTCCCACATAAACATAATAGAATTGTGAAGTATACAGAGAAACTAATCAGCTCTTTAAAATATGTAAGAAAGAAGCACATAAAGTGTAAGACACTAATACACACATTTATCATGTAAAACTTGAATCCTCACTACAGATGGCTAATGAGAATGAAAAATAAATTTTCATAATTTGCACAATTATAAAATCACACCCATTTTTGGAAGGGAAACAGTATTACTTTGTTCATTTGCAGTTAGGTGCAATTTTCATTTAAAACATATCTTGGGATTCAACTCTTATCTAAAAATACTTGAAAGAGAATAGCCNTAAATTCACTTAAGCCAAGATGTCAATATTGGCATCCAGGTATAGGCTATTCAAATTATTTTAAAAGATTTTAGTGGAATAGTCAACCAAAAACCAAAAAAATAAAAAAATATTTCAATCTACACGTGGTTTGGGAATGATAAGTGTCTCATAAACACAGAAAGAAGAACAATCCAATGCCAAGAGCTCTGACAAATATTTGAGTAAAAAAATCTCCTAGAGTATAATGTCTCATCAACAATCCAGATTAACACACATGATGCATTAACTACTGAAACAAAATTTTTCTTTAAAATATGAGAGATATAGAACAGGTATTTCAGAAAGAGATTCAGTGTGAGCCCAGAGGAAAGACTGACATACTCATGTCCTTTGAGTTTAGAATACTTCCATTATTGAAAGCTCTGCATGCTTGGAGGATAGANTTCATGCTTCTCTTGACTTTCTGTTGATTCCTACTAAACAGAGCTATCATCAGCGGTCTGAAGAGATTGCAACACAACTGTCTTTTTGTCCTCTGGGGAGCTTACTACAGATCANTCCAAGGGTCATGAATTTGTGCAGAGATGATGAGTGGGTAGTATCCTAACCAAACAACAGCAGTTCATCNGCTGGGAAGAAGAATATCATCGTAAGCACCCAACACTGAGATGTATCATTCTAAAGATCCAATTGAAACAATGAGAAAGGCCATTAGATTAGAAGAATATAATATTTTGAATGCACTATATCTGTTCAGGAAAATATAATAATAATAATTCCAAAATAAACCCTTCCTCTCTTCCCATTTTTCCTTTCTAGTTATAGTAAAAAAATAAGCTATATGTTAAAATTTTAATTTTAGGTCATGAAAAATTAAAGACTTTTTTCTATATCAGAACATTATAAATACCAAAGTAACTTGTAGAATAAAACAGTATTTATTTACTTAGCTACAGTTAATTTCATTATTGTTATGCTTTGCATATTATATTTGAAATAGTTTTATCAAATCATATAGCATCCAAAGATACATCCAACAGATACATTAAAAATAATAGGCTTGCAATTTTCAAAACCTTGTTTAGTTCTGTTCTAAATCAATGTAGAGATCTCAGAATACCAATCATAGTAGTTCCCAAACATGGATTTGTATCAATATCATCTAGCTGGCCATTTCAGGACAACATTTTTAGTCCCATTCCAAGCATCTGTTTTCAAATAGTCTAGATTTGGAAAAGAATATACATTTCCTAAAAGTTCCCAGTTGGTGTAGATGTGACTTGACCATGGGCCACATTTTGACAAATGTTAGTATTCTGGTGGATGAACACAAGGAAGTTAAAAACCTGATTCCTGGAGAGAAGATGGCAGGTTAGAGTCACACCATATTTCTGCACCTCCATACTTCTGATACAATAGGCCCGGTACATGGCTTGAGGGTACATGGTCAATTATGTAGAAAGCCAAGGTAGCAGGATGGTAAACAGTAGACAATTTGAGAAGAGGTGAAATTAAGCAGTGTGGATCTTTAGATTTTTACAAACGAGCCGACTGTAATCTCTGGCACTGTGTAAACTGGAAGGGAAGTTGGAGGATCCCTGTCAGTCAGTGCTGCTTAAATAAAACAAAAGGGGGAAACCTCAGAATACTCCACATTTTCAGAATCAGAAACTCTACAAAAATTTAGTTCTATAGGGGAGAAGCATTGAAATCTGCAGAGCAAGAACACATGCTGAGGAGGGGGACTTCACATCCTAGTTTGCTTGCTTGTGTCATGGTAGAAATTATTTTAAGAAATATCTTACTATCAAGTCCTTATACAGGGAAGGGAGAAGCACCTGCTGAAAAGACCAAAACACTAAGGGCCTTCCCCTCTCCATTGGATAAACCATTGACTGTCTGATGGATCATTATGATACTAGGGAACCTTTGAAAAGAGGAACAAGACTGTTTGTGTTTGAATATAAGTAGGATGACAGTACAGATACCCAAGTGAACAGAAAACACATGTTCATCTCTCTCCTTGCCAGCTGATGCTGCCTTGCTTTGACTATTTTCTGTGCTCCTGAAGCTACAGAAGTATTTGCTGAAAACACATGCACTACTTTGATACTGCCCAAGTCTGTACTTGCATAGTGCCTCTGACATGAGGGGAGGGGACATTCAATTGAGTTGTCCATGGGATCATCTGATGGGAACAGTTCTAAGGGTAGTTCTATTTTCCCCGTGCTGTGAAGGTTGTAAATGGAGATCTCTGGTAGGAATTAAGCCAAGCATAGTAGCTGGTGTCCCAATGGAAAAGGAAAATTTGGGATTAATTTGCCTATAAGACTTTCTGGTATAATCTGTTAAAAGAGAAAATGACCCAATAAAACAAAGTAAAATGGTATAGTGACAAGCTTTGGGACAATACTGAAGGGTTTTGTTGATGGTCTTGCATGTTTTGGTTTTGCTGTTTTACTTTGTTCTGTGTCTGTTTTCCTCAATGTTGTTCTCATGTCTTCTTAGACAATCTTGATTTTCTTTTTCCCTTTCTCACTCACCCTTATAGCTGTCTTTATTACCGAGTTAATAATGATTTTAACTTCATTACTGTAAAAATTTTTGGTTTACACTATAAGCATTTTAATTTCTTTTTTACATTATATTACTACAACTATCTTTATTGAACTTGTAGCTTTCTACTCTAAAACCTTTCCTTTGATTTTGAATTACTGCTTTTCTTACTGTGGTCTTTGTTCCAACCANTGAGTAATAATAGGCTTTGAGAAATCAAGAGAAGGTTGGTGACTACAAACATCCTTATATAAAACTAGATGTACACCCACCCCCAGCTGTGCAAATTACATCAGGAAAACACAATTATATCAAAAGGAAAGACAATGTAACCTCCCTAAAGCTGTAGCTCTTCAATACCCATATCTGAGTTGTTTGACATAGTTGAAATGTCAGACAACAAAAAAAGTCTAGTTTTGGAAATGATCAATAAATTTAAAAGGTTTCAAATAAACAGATAAATGAAGTTAAAAAATCAATTCAAATCCTACATGATAAATTCATTAACTTTGATGAGAATTTTCAAAGCGATAGAAAATTTAAAACAATAGAAGCAATGGAAAATTTAAAAACAATGGACTCAATAAATCAAAATTTAAAATTAGTGGAAATTGTCACCAATCATTAGATCAAACAAAAGAAGAATTAACAGCCACTAGAATCTGAATATAAGGTTTTAAAGCAGAACATAAGCTTAAAAATATTTTACAAAGAAATGTGGATATAAAAGCCTAAATTATAGATTTTATTGTTTTTCTCAATCTTTGAAATATTTTGGTCCAATTGTTTACAATACTTATTCAATTATATGTCTTTGGACTCTGACCCACTCTCCTTAACAATGAACAGGAAGTGTGGGGTTGGAGACATGATTTAGTGGTTAAGAGCAGTCTGTTACTCTTCCAGAAGATCTGGGTTCAGTTCCCAGAACTAACACCAGGAAGATCACAAACCCTTGTAAATCAAGTTCCAAGGGATCTTGGCTCAGCAGTTAAGTTTCTTGATGATCTTCCAGAGAACCAGAGTTCAGTTCAGAGAATTCAGATCAGGTGACTCACAACTGCCTATAACCACAACTCCAGGAGATTGATGCCATTTTCTGGTCTTCATAGACCACATAAACACACATGTGGCATATATACACATGAACACACTCCACGTGCACATACACATCAATAATAAGGAAGTCTTTTAAATAAAATTTAAAAAGCAATTAATAATATACCCAATTTACTTAACATCATAATTCAGCAAAATAACACACTGTACAGTATTTATGGTTTACTTTCTCATTATGTGGCCAACTGAGTGCTGTGAATTGCTACCAATGTTCAACATCTCAAGAGAATATCTTACTGTATATATATTTTTTAAATAAAGAAAATATTTAATTGAGGTGGCAGCTTACAGATTCAGAGGTTCAGTCCATTATCCTCATGATGGGAAGCATGGAGGTATACAGGCAGAATGCTGCTGGAGCTGAGACTGCTACATTTTACAGACAACAGGAACTTGAGTGACACTGGGTAGTATCCTAAGTATAGGAAGCTTCAAAGCCCATCCTCACAGTGATACACTTTTTCCAACAATGCTATATCCACTTGAAGAAAGTTACACCTTCTAATAATGCCACTTCCTCTGGGGACCATTTTTTTTCTTTCAAACCACCACATTCTACTCCCTGGACCCCAAAGGCTTGTAGCCATATCATAATGCAAAAATGCATTCAATCCAACTTCAAAAGTCCCCATAGTCAAAAACAGTCCCAAACTTGTTTCAGAATCCAAAGTCCAAAGTCTCTTCCGAGACTCATGTAATCTCTTAACTGAAATCCCGTGTAAAATCAAAATAAAAAAAAGCAGATCACCTGCTTCCAACATACAATGGCACAGGATATACATAACCATTCCAAAAAGTAGGGAAGGGAGCACAGTGGGGAAATACTAGATCAAAACAAGATGGAAAAACAATTGGGCAAATTCCAAACTCTCAGGCATATGTCAGGGTTGTCCCTGAATGGAAGTCTAGTAGAGAGGCCATTTTGTGAAGCTGTGAAGTTGAAGACTGAATTGACTTGGAGAACCCAAGATGTTAGAGATGCCAGTGTCATGGGATACCTGCCAAGGAAAGCTGCTAACATTGATTGGAACCAGCCCAAAAGAAAGAAGTGTGTTNCAGTCAGCAAAGCTTACTATATATTCTTATCCCAGAAAAAAACAAGATTCAAAATTTGAAGTATGGTTTCTATTGATTATTTACTGCTTTTTTACTATCAGAAAGTTAAAAATGTTGCATGTCAAAACAAGTAAGATGAACATAATCTATATAATGTGTGTGTTTATGTATATACATACACACATAAAAATAAATATATGTGATATATACATATGCTTACATATAAACGGCTTCTACAAATTAATTTGTTGTTTCTATTTTTAAATTGGCTATTAAATGAGGAGAGAAGCTAATACATTAAAAACACTTTATCATTACTGTCACTTATGAGATTTTATTGTTGAAATTCCTAATTTTGATTAATGTTATTAATTAGTATTTACATATTATTGAATATCATCATAAACATTCACAGATATACACTTTTCACTGTTACATGCCCAATAGTATATTCCTCATATAATTTTTATATATTTGGCTTTGTTTCAAATTCATTGGTAGAAATATCTTCTCTTTACTAATGTCATGGGAAGAATTAATTATCTTGTCTCTGAAATGTTTAAGTATTTTATACATACATACATACACATTTCTTTCTATGTTTCTTTATATTCTTTATATTCCTAGATTATTATAAATACTTGAAGAATATACAAAAGCATATTTGTGTTTATTGTTTGCTTAAATTAATAAATATAAATTAAATGTAGGTATTACAAATTAATTACGACATGCTTACTGATATTCAATTTCTTGCTGAAGTATGCTATCTTGCTTCATTTTCTGTGACTAATAACACCATATCACAGACTATTATAAAGAAGAGAGGATCATGTTAGCTTACAGTTCAGGGGGCACAAAAGCTGATGGGCTGTATGACAATGGCATTTGCAGCTATAGNTTGTAGACAATGGCAGGCACCATGTGCCAAGACATAGAGAGTGTGACTATCATTATCCTCCTTTCTCATCTTATGAAGCTACTAGGATCCAGCTGTGAGTATTGATTTTCAGTGGTTCAACCTCCATCCTGATGACTAAATCTCTCTCAATCTTTCTCAGCATTTCCACCTCTAGCAAATAATGAGCTGCAGTTTCAGCATTGATAGTGAAATACCTTCCACTGGAAATTAAGCCCCTACAGGAGTTCTGTAAGGACACACTATTTCTAATTATACCAGACTACATCAGCTCAGTGTTTCAAAACCTCAGATTTAATTCTGACTCCACCAAATAGGAACCGTGATCCAAAACAGTGAATGTGATCAGTTGACCAGTTGCTTCAGTTTTCTTTCTGTAAATATAGATAATATTCACAGCCATCTGTCACAGAGTTGCTATGAGGATTAACTAAGCTAACAAAATAATATGTTTAGTGTCAGCACTGAGACAAACAGGGCTTAAAATATAAGTCAAGTGTAAGCATAAACTGTCTCCACTTCCCCTCTTGAAAACAGCTCTACTTTTTGAAATATTGCTTATTCTCTCCACAGATTTCATTTTTCTCAATCTGTTGATGACTCGAATTGTTTTTTTAAGCCTGTAACTTTTCCTCTGATTTGAATTTTTACTGAATCCCAATTGCTGTTCAAGACTTCCTTTAAAGTTCTTAGTTTGGTAATTGTGAATTTCATTTGCATCTTCACATTCCAGCCTTCCCTCGCTTTGAGTGTTTACTTTGATTTCAAAGCATCTGTATTCTCTAAAGTCTAGTTTAGTACATGAATTTTATATATTTTTTCTCTTTAAAATTGTTTNCAATGACTATTTCAACAGGGAGTAGTTGAGCTAGTGCCTACCTAGAGCTTTCACCCCTATAGACTAGTGTTTTTATGGTACTGGAAGGGACTCTGCATGCTACCATAGGAGAAAGGTCAACACCAATGCAGGTACAAACTCTTCAGTCTACAATGATGACCTGCCCGCAAGATATGCTCATTCAATAGTAGCACAAAACTTGTGGGAGTAACCAACCAACATCTGATTGGATTTAAGACCCATGGCATGAGTTGGAACCCATTCCATCACTGCTTGCATAGCTAAGAACCTGAGACCAGATAGGGACCTAGCACAAAACCAAATACCACTGTTGTGCTGATGGAATGTAGCCGTACAATGACTGTTAACAGCATTCTGATATACTCAGTAGATTTCAAGAGGTTTCAATAGAAAATAAAGCCTAGTACTCAAATGTCAGATATATCAATGATTCTCAATTAAGATATATGCACAATGATTTTCAATTAAGGATGGACTGAGTTATAAAAGGTAAAAAGAAAAACAGTGTGGAGAGATCTCTGGAAAAATCATTGCAGGTGATCTCTATAACACCCCAGTAAGCCTTGAAAGTGCTAGTGATTGATTGCTAAATGTAATGCAAATAGTTAGTGGAAATTGTCAACCAGATTTTACAATATAATATGAGGCATTGAACTTTATTGACTGTGTCTTTATTTTTACAAGCATTGATTTTAAAACATAGTTATTTCAAAATAATTTACTATTTATGTAGCTTACCTATTCGCAACCAGTTATTTTTCATTTTGAAAATCTGTTTTGATTCATCTTTTAGTGAGCTTAATGCCATAGGTTTGAATTTTCTTTCCACAGCATAATTGCATTTCTTTAACTTTGTTCTTGATGGCCAATATCAAGATGAAGATCTGTCAGTTTAAGAATGAAGTGAGTCTCTGATTTCTTTTTCAGCCAATATATGATTTGTATATAGGAGGACTTCTGATGTTTTTTGAGTTAACATTGTATCCAGCCATTTGTCTAAAGGTGTTTACAAGCTATAAAAGTCCCCTAGTAGAGTTTTGGGCATCATTTATGTATACTATTATATCATCTGCAAATAATGATACCTTGACTTTTTCCTTTCCAATTTGTATTCCCTTGATTTCCTTTAGTTGTCTTATTGCTCTAGCTAGAAGTTCAAGTACTGTATTTAATAGGTATGGAGACACTGGACAACCTTATCTTGTTCCTGATTTTAGTGGGATTGCTTTGAGTTTTTCTCCATTTAATTTGACATTGGCAATAGGCTTGCTGCATATTGCTTTTATTATGTTTAGATATGTCTCTTGTGGTACAGTAGACAGCTTCCTGAACAGAATATCAATAGCACAGGCACTAATATCAATAATTAATAAATGGGACCGCATGAAATTGAAAAGCTTCAGTAAGGCAAGGGACACTGTCAATAGGACAAAATAGCAGCCTACAGAATGGGAAAAGATCTTCACTAACCCCACATCTGACAGAGGGATGAATTCTAAAATATACAAATAACTCAAGAAACTAGATATCAACAAAGCAAATAATCCAATTAAAAATGGGGTGCAGATCTAAACAGAGAACTCTCAAAAGAAGAATCTCAAATCGCTTAGGTACACTTAAANAATTGTTCAACATCCTTAACCATCAGGGAAATTCAAATCAAAACGATTCTGAGATTCCATCTTACACTTCTCAGAAGGCTAAGATAAAAAACACAAGTGACAGCTCATGCTGGAGAGGATGTGGAGCAAAGGGANCACTT
>LZPO01109503.1:0-5000 GCA_001675575.1 Neotoma lepida
AGCAGCAAACACAAGCCCCTCAAAAGACAAAATGTAGAGGGAACATGGAAAGATCAGGAGCTCTCCTGGCAGAGAAAGGGTAAACTTCATGGTGGAGACACAACATAACAGACAAAAGAGGGGCGACATACAGCTGATGTAGCTTGGCTATCAGTGGGGTACACCAGCAAGACCCAAACAAAGAAGGAAGTACAAATATTTAAAGTCTTTCTATGCTGTTTTTATGTACTTCATCTTGATCTAACTAGTCATAGAAAGTTTTAATTATGAAGACTGAAATGTAGGTCAACAGGAGTGACACAATTAGAAGAAACTGTGGCAGGAATTTAGGTTAAAAGAAACAAAAGTNTAGAGGGAATTTAAGGAACTAGGCAAGTAGCTCAATTGGTATAGTACCATTCTCCCATGCTCACAACATCAAGTTTGAGCCCCAGTACCACATATGCTAGGCATGGTGGTATACAACTGTTATCCTAGCACTTGGGAGGTGGAGGCAGGAGGATCAGAAGCTCAAAGTTGTTCTGGATGCTACATAGTGAGTTTGAGGCCAGCCTGGAGTACATGAACCCCTGCTTTAAAAACCAAAGCAAACAAAAGAAGCAACTTACATGATTTAAATGAAAAAATATCTATTTTTTCTCATGGTTATCATGGAAGGGAAGGCAAGGTGAGGTTCATGGTGGTAGGGCTTGTGGAGGAGGCTATGCACATCACAGTAGACCTGGAAGCAGAGAGAGAGAGAGAGACAACAGACCACAACTAGTGCTTAGAATATACCCTTTCAAGGCCCGCTGCTAGTGATCTGCTTCTGCTAACTAGGTGCCATCCTCTCAAGGTTTTACAACACTACCACCAGCAAGAGAACAGTTNTTTAAAACAAGATCCTTGGAGATACTGCAAGCTCAAATCACATAAAAGGGAACCTAAATTACTAATGACAGTTTAGGAATGGAGACATGTAGAAGGAAGAAAGGAAAGGACATGTCCATATGATGTCAGGTAAAGACATTGTTTTTAGAATGACTCTCATTCTGGCCTGAGAGATGGGTAGGTGGTAGCATTCATCTCTAAATTGGGATATATAAGGCCAGATTCAGGTTCAGGTTAGGGAGAAAATGGGAACATGTGGAAAAGAAATTAGGTGTTCCCATCCATCTCCTGTGACATGCAAGACTTCCAGTAGAGGGATTGGGATACAACCAGCCACACAACCTTTGACCTACAGTCTGTTTTGTCTATGGGATGTACTGGGGTAAGGGTGGTGCAGAGATTGTGGGAGTTACCAACCAATGATTGGTCTAGTCTGAGAATGAGTCCATTCCTGACACTGCATGGAGTGCTAGGACCATGAGGCTGGATGGTCCAGAGACCTAGGATAGAACCAAACACTACTGAAGGAAAAAAAAGTCAATGTAATGATGCCTAACAATATTCTGCTATACTCATAGACTGGGGACTACCCCAATTGTCATCAGAGAGGCTTCATCCAGCAACTGAGGGAAACAGATGCAGAGACACACAACTAAACACTAGACAGAGTTCCAGGAATCCTGTGGAAGAGGGGGATGAAGGATTGTAGGAGCCAGAGGGGTCAAGGACATCACAATAAAATCCACAGAAACAACTAACCTGGGATCATAGGAGCTCACAGAGTCTGAACCTACAACCAGGGAGCCTGCATGGGACAGACCTAGGCCCTCTACATACACGGCAGTTGTATAGCTTGGTCTTCTTGTGGGAGCAGGAGCTGTCCCTAATGCTTTGGCTGACTTTGGAGAACCTATTCCTCATACTGGGTGGCCTTGCCCAGCCTTAATACAAAGGGAGGTGTTTAGTCTTACTGCAACTTGATATGCCATGTTTTGTTGATACTCATGGGAGACCTGCACTTTTCTGAACAGAAACAGGATTGGAATGGGGTGGGAGGATCAGCAGAGGGAAGGTTGAGGGAGGGACTGGAAGGAGAGGAAGAAGGGGGAACTGTGGTAGGGATCTAAAATAAATAAATAAATTTAATCCTTCCCCCCCAGAATTAGGTGTTCTACAAGTTGAGTTTAGGCTGATTCTAGTAAATTCTATAGCTTGAGTATCAGTGAGGTGGAATACTAAGCCCTAAAGTAAGGAGGAAGGTCAAATATTTAAATGTTCACTGGGCATTTATATAGATGATTTCAAGAAAAACAAAAGCTGACATATGACATTCCTTAGTACATAAATAGAAATGCCATTCAAAGAAACATGTGAGACTAAAATACCGAAGGGTAGGTAGAATGAGAGCAAAGAAGAGTCTCAGGTGAAACTGAGCAGTGGAAAGACAGGAGGACAGAGGAGGAAAGAAACACAGATGTGAAGAGGAGCAGTGTGGAAGTACAATTTAAGACAGAAAAAGTTGTCAATTATATTAAGTGTATAGGTCGAGGTTGACATCATAAAACTACTGTTAATTGTCATTGGTGGTCTAAGGGAGAAGGGTTTCATTTGGCTAAGGAGAAAAATTCACCCTATGGGGCACTGAAGAGTGAATAGGACAGTTCAAGAAGTTCGAAGATCCAAATAATAAGGATTTAAAAATACTAAGCTGGTTTATTGAACCATAAAGTATGGTCACCAAGTTCTATATTGTCTGGGGGAAAATAAGTTTAAGTGTGGGAAGAAATGAGAAGAAGACCAGACATCCCACAGGATTTTCAAGAAGGAGAGAATTTCTATTCAGTTAACTAAAATATTTATTTAAAATTAAGAAATGGGTGATTTTATGAGCTCTAACAAAATGACAGCTAGTGGTAAGGTCATATGATGAGGGAATCAGGACAAAGTCAAAATGAAAGGCAGCCACTGAAAGGTTAATGACCTCAACTAAAGAACCATAGGAAAGTTGAGGAACTCCGGAGAGTCAGCATATTGATAAGGACATCGTCAGCAGCCACGAGCTGAGGAACTCCTGACGAGAAACTCCACAAATTAATAACAACATCACCAGCATTTACTGTCCTGAGACTGCAGGACACAGATGTACAGACTGAACTTCTCACCTCAACACAGTTCCCATTTCAGCCCTGTAAAATCCTTAACCCCACTGTGCCCAGGTGTGTATGCACAGTGTCCACTCCTCTATGGGTACTGCTGCCCTCACTGTTCCCATGAAGGAATCTACAGCTGTTGGGGCTAGTCTAGTCTCCTATCTTCCATTTTCACATCTCCCTGATCTATCCTGATCTAACAGGTACAATAGGTGCCAGGGACAGAGCTGAGATGCTTCCCTTTAAGATATCAGAAGTCCTTATGTTTTCTTTGAGGTGAAGGTCTAGAATTGATTGCCATGGTCACAGTTGACCAAGATGAAGTTGAAACAAACAAATAAAACCAGAGGTATGTGAACTGAAAGGTTGAGAACTGAAATTGTGAAGCTGTCTTCTAAAACAATGGAGTAACTGCTAGACATTGTCCTTTGTGGGAATCCAATAGTGAAACAGACAAATAACTTTGATAAGAAGCAAACAAACACAAAATTAGCTGTGCTTTGAAAAGTCTTCATCTGTCCAGTAAAGCCTTTCTGCTTGTGGTTGATTACTTTCATGTTGAGGGTAGCATTTCTTTTATGCTAGTAACATTTTCTGAGCACTGATGAACCTCTCCAGTGATTTTTCAGTAAATTGAAGAGGCTAAAATGTAATTTCTGCTGTTTTGGTTTAGAGTATGGATTCCCAACCTTGCAGGTTCCCAGTGGCCCAAGTTCACCCAGGAGCCACAAGTAGTTTCCCTCCCAAGTCTTTGATATGCTTGGCTTTTAAAATTTTTTCAAAGCTCCTCTTAGCAATAATCAGGACTTGATAGAAACCAGTTATTCACTGAGGTTGCAGTCAGCTAGTGAAAAGACATTTTATTGAAACCATTATTAACCAGTTCAGACAACTGGACTTTAACTTAGTAAGTGGAATTCCTTAGTGCAGAGATGGAATCAATGAAATGAAGCCATGTGACTCTGAGCCTACGCTCTGCCATCTGGGTAGTTCCAATGGTTGTGTGTCTTGTTAAGCTTTATTAAGTTTGCACCAACACAGCATTTCAACCTCTAAACACAGGAAAAGCAACAAACAGGTGGAGATCAACAAACACGGCAGGGAGATTTTAAATTACTAATCAGATGGAAGAAATGTTTACAAAGAGCAGGCAAGGAAATGGAGTGCCAACTGTTGTAGCCACAAGCCTGAGAAGGTGAGAATAGATGGCAGTCCGCCAAGGAAACCTCAGGCCCTGTGAATTCAGCACACTACCACAAACAGAAGTGCTGGTGTGGGCACATCCACACCCATAGAGAAATAATGGCAAATGTTATAAAGAGATCTGTGCAAAAGGCTTTATTTAGGGTTTGGCTGGGGAACTTCCATACCCTTGGTTGATGTCTAGAAGAAAACTTTGTAAGACTGTGCACTAAGGTATAATGAGTTGGAGGTGGGTTGGAGAGAGCTCAATGGCTAAGAGCACTCACTGCCATTGAGAGGACCCAAGTTGGGTTCCCAGCACCCACATGGTGGGTGGCTTACAACTGTCTTTAACTCCAGTTTCAGAAGATCTGTGCCCTCTTCTGGCCTCTGTGGGACTCAAGCGTAAATGCAGTGCACTTACAGACAACCAGGCAAAAACACTCATACACATAAAACAAAAATGAATACATCTTTACAAAACAGTTATAATGAGTTGGGGAGGGAGTTTTAAAATCAGAAAGGTAAATGGTAGAGTCATGATTCTTCCACTAAATGATCAAGTGGCCTTGCTGAATTTCCTTAACTCTCTTAAGCTACTACCTTGGCACATTACAACCAGACAAAAGACAGTCCATGTATACACAGTTATAAATGGACTTGAACTAGAGCCTCAGGCAGGGCCTCCTAAGGCAGAGTAGATGCTGGCAATTTTCACTTAGCATGCTCCTGGTCATTCTTACAGAGGTGAAATGGAATTTCAATGCAGTTTAAATTTTCAGTTTCTCTTACCTGAGA
>LZPO01109503.1:10000-18439 GCA_001675575.1 Neotoma lepida
TTCCCTATCAATTTAAAATCTACTCATTTAAATTAAAGCACTCACTCGATAGACTTTTATCATCCTATTTAACAGGTGTGAAGGTAGTTCAAAATGGTACAGTTAGTAATCCGTGTGGTTAGGCTTACATCTAGTCTGTGTGATTCTAAAGTCCGTGCCTCTCAGATGTGATTTTAGACTTACCTATGAGAAGTATTGTGCCTTAGCATGAATTGTCAACTAGAAGCATATAAACTATAAAGAAGCATGTATATTTCTTATACATTAAAAATTCTTGTATTTTCTACAATGATTCATTTCACGGGGAGGGGATGGCACACGCATGCCCCAGCCCATGGATGGTCAGATGGCAACTTAAAAGGAATTGCTTCCCACCTTCCACCATGTGGGTCTCAGGGAGTGGTGAATTAACTTGTCAGATATGGCAGCAAGCATCTTNACCTGCTGAGATATCTCACTAGCCCAACAAAGTATTTTTACAAGGCAATATTTATGCATCAATATTTCCTTAGAAAGCCAGGTGAACCAAATGGATAAAATGATAGAAACACTAATTTGAGAAGCTATTGAACTTCAGTGACTGGAAGACTTAGTCTGACCCTGGTCCTCTGCATGTATGGTATGGCTGAGTAGCTTGGTGTTCTTGTGGGATTCCTAACCATGGGAGCAGGGGCAGTCTCGACATTTTTACCTTCATGTGGAACCCTTTTCCTCCTGCCAGGTTGCCTCATCCAGCCTTGATATAATGGCATGTTCCTCATCTTATTGTAGCTTTTATGCCATGTTTGGTTGATATCCCTGGTAGGCCTGCTCTTTTCTAAGGGGACACAGAGCAGGGGCTGAACTGGGGGAGAGGGAAGGTGAGGAAGAGAACCTGGGGGAGGAGAGGGAGGGAAAACTGTGGGCAGGATGTAATATACAAGGAAAGAACAAAAACTTTTAAAAAGAATTTATAAGAACTTACTAAGGTGTATTAAAATATTCCATAAATATTTATTATACACACATTAAAACAGGTTTACTTTTGGATGCTAAAGCAATCAGTACAAGAAGTTCTGGGCTCCATGATCCCATTTTCAGTTGAAAATCAGAAAAAGGCAGAGAGAGAACATCCTGTAAAAGACTGTTAGGACTGTGGTTTCTAAGGAGACCAGAGTTTGCAGCAATGCAATGGTTTATATCTTATATTCTGAAAGAGTGATTTTGACTGGCATGTAGAAAATGAATGTTTGGGGTATGCAGTAAGAAGGGTAAGAAGGTGACTAACTAGAAGAATGTGACAATCATACATAGGGGTCCAGTGGTGGGTAAGACGAACCAGACCAAATCCAACAAGGATGCATACAAATTGTTGATTTGTTGTTGATTGGCTGTGTGTATATGTATGTGTGAGAGTGTAGGGAGAAAGGAACGAAGAGAGAGAGGCAGAGATAAGGGGGTAGGGAGAAGAAGGAAGAGAGAGAGACTCAAAGTTAGAAATACATTGACTATTTGCAAGAATATATTTGAAATAATTCATCGGTGATGCCTGAGCATATTTTTTCAAACCAGATGGCAAAAATAAGTGGGTAAGAAATNCTTGTTTGTAACAGTTGATTAGTAGAACACATTAAGAAAAACAAGTTTAGGAAATTGCTTCATATGGTTTCTTGGAATANAACTGTCCTGAAAAAGAATCATAGCAAGATTGTTAGAAAATGGGCCCTTAGCAATCAGAGCTGTTGGAGAAAGTAGACAGAATAGCTTACTCTTTTTCAGGAGATGCATGTATCACATGTCATTTTAATTGCTGGTTAGTCTTAAGAGAAAATAATGTAATAATTTATTATATGGATAAAACTCAATTTTTATTCAAACTGGTATCTCATACTATGATTTTACTGATAGCTTCATTTTATATTTATTTATTTGTGTGTGTGTGTGTGTGTGTGTGTGTGTGTGTGTGCACATATATGTGTGTGGTAAATGTGTCTCTGTGTGCATAAGTGGATTTGCTTCTGGAGACAAGAGATCAAAGTTGGGTGTTTTCCTCAAATGTTCTCCATCCTAACTGAAACCTTAGTTATTTTTAGTAACGAAGATCTTTAGGTGAAGAGTACACATATATTTTTATTATTTCATATTATATATTTCTTTGTTTTTTGAGATCATTTTATATTTTTATCTTAAATCACTTATATTGTTTTTCATTGATTTCTTTTCATGGTTATTTTGACCCATGACAAGTGATGCTGGTCACATTGTTTCAGGAAATGATAGCCCCAGCAACAGTCTTTATCACTCAGGCACTGTGCAGAACACAGGGTCAGAGAAAAGNGAGGATATCATAAGGGTAGCATTAATAACTACAGGTCAAAGAGCCCTGTACCAAAGCCTGGTCATGACCTGTACCAGGAAACTGTACCCAATTAAACACTATTGTCCTATTAAGGAGTGCAAGCTTCCTATAAGAAAATGTTAAAAGAATGATATAAACTTCAAAGCCAGACTCACTTTTGGTTTGCTTATGTCAAAAAGCACATTTTACTACAAATATGTTTCAAAACATAGTCAAGGACTTGGACATTTCAAAAGCTACGGTGAGTCTGTGGCTCATTTGCCTTTTTCTATACACTTTAACTCTGAAATATTAGCCTCTAATACTGTTTATCTTTGCCATTGATGTTATCAGCTTTAATGATTTCCACTCAGAGTACATCATATTCACTAGAGAATCTGAAGTTCCCTCCACTTCTCAGCAACTGGAGAACAACAAACAGCCTGAAAACAAAGGATTCAGCTTAGCGACTCTCAACATCCTCAGCATCCCCACTCTCAACATCCTCAGCATCCCCACAGACAGCCCTTCTNAAGTGAAGGAGGGCTTGCAAATTTTTACCCTAATAATTTAGGGGAAGGAGATTAAAGCAAAATCATTTTAATAAGAGGGCTTGTGGAAAACCTGCTTTTCATTACTGTTTATCTCCTGAGGTTGTGGGTTGGTTCAATGTCATTTACGGATAGCAAGTGTTCATGCTCCTGAACAGAATTTTCTTTAGCTTTTCTTGTTAATTTTTTATTCCAATTCAATATAAGGGAAGTGTTCACTTTGAGTCTTCTCCTTTAAAGTAGGACAACCTTGAAATGATTTAGTGTGACAAATTTATAAGCATGAAGTCTTGGCAGAAAACTTTATGTCCAGGGTGAAGGATTAGAGAATGTTTAGGCCTCTCAAAATGCAATGAATATTTACTCAGAAGTTTTTCTTTTAAAATACTATGTTTCAGTGAAGGTATAGATCAAAATGGTGAGTCTAGATGTGGGATTTGCTGTCTTAATCAGGAGACCTAATTAGAGAAAAGTCTGTGATGAGAATATTGATTGCTGTGATGTAAAGGCATACAATAATGAATTTTCTACCTCTACAATGATATTAAAAAAACATTGTGAAGTAGAGTCAAGTATCATCCTGTTTACATTTATTTATTAATTTTGTTAGAGCACATGAACATATCAGGGTGTTGCGTGGGGGTTAGAGGAAAAAATTGCAAGAGTCAATTCTCTTCTACCATGTGGATTTCTGGGATCCAACTCAGGTCATCAGGTTTGGCATCAGGCACCTTTACCCACTGAGTCACGTCACTGCTCCAAGAAGCAAGTCCAACAATGCATTTACAATCAGCGTGAGTGAATATGAGTAGCTTGTTTCTGTGAGTGTATGCCAAGTACTCACGTCTACCACAGCCATGAATGTCTTTGGTTAGTAACAAACTGCGAGCACTAAAGAGTAGGCATTGTGACATGTGCCCCAAAATACATATGGATCACCAAAGAAAAGTGAAGACATGAATGAATAAGCATTTTGATGAGTCAAGCAGGAAGGAAAGAATAAATTGAATCCTATGCTGCTTAGTTTCCCAGTGTCTATGTCTATTTTTACCTGAAGGTTCCTGGCCATGGGAAATACTTGTTATACACACCAGCATCTGGCCCTACTCAAAATATAATGCATCAAAATAGTCTGGGATTCATATTCAGACCGAGAATCTTTAAAAAATAATATTACATTAATTCTTTGAGAATTTCATACAATGCACTTTGAACATATTATCCCTTCTCCCCTAAGTCTGCCCAGATCCAGTGTCTCCCTCACCTCTACCCACCCACCCAGGTTCCAGTTTTTCTCTTTCTTTTTCATCCAGTCCAACTTGTGTTGCCTAACTACTCTGAGGAGTGGGGCCTGCACTGGAATATGGTTGGCTTACCAAGGGTCACATCATTAAAGAAAACCAACTTCTTTTTCCCAGAAGCTATCAAATGCCAGTATCTTCTCAGCTAAGTGGTGGATGTCATAACTGTCCTCTGACTCCATGCTGAGATTTTAACTTGAGCTTGTACAGGTCTCTGTGTGCTGCCATAACAACTGTGAGTTCCTATATACAAATGCCCTATTATGTCAGAAAACACACTTTCCTTGAAGTTATCTACCTCTTTTGGCTCTTACAAACAATCATTCTAACTCTTCTTCTACAAAGATCCCTGTGTCTTGGAGGGAAGTGTGTGATATGTATGTCCTATTTACAGTTTAGCACACCACAGTTTCTTATTCTCTACATGTTGATCAGTGTTGGGTCTCTTTGTTAATTGTCATCTACTGCAAGAAGAAGCTTCTATGCTGAGGGGTGAGATATGCACTTATTTATGTGTATATTAATATGTCATTAGGAGTCATTTTAATACTATGTCCATTTAGCAGAATAATAGTTTTAGGTTCTCCAGCTAGGTCCTAAGACCTATCCAGCCACAGATTTTTGACCCCATTAACAGTGCTAGGTATAAGTTCCAACTCAGAGAGGGGGACATATATCCAATTAGAAAGTGGTTGACGGCTTCCATAATCTTCATGCCCCATAACTGGTGGGCATATGAGGTCAGCTGTTATTACCTACATCTGGGTGAGATTAATGAATACNTTTCTCCTCCATTAGCTTACATAGGACCTTCCAACACTGTGGATGCTAGTCAGTAGGAATGAACCTTCCAGATCAGGACTATAGTGACCTCTCCATATTCTATGTTAAAACTGTGTGGTGTTTTCAGCAATAGGGCGTGACCACCAAGTTCTGGAGATTAAGACTAAGAACACTGGCAACAGCTTGTAATGTTGGGGGGTCCATGGACCACATTGACTAACAACTCAAAAATAACCCATTCCAGTACTGAAATTTTTATTAGCTAGCATGTGGTAGCTAGTCAGGTTATTGTCCTCCTCTTATAGAATAATGCCATTCAAATTACATGTGTGTGTGTGTGTGTGTGTGTGTGTGTGTGTGTGTGTGTGTGTGTTAGGAGGCTTCTACAGTACTAGGTTTCCACATGGCTTTTTTTCAAAAGGTCCTTAATATTAACTATCTCTCCTTATACTTGTTCTACCCTGTCCTCCCATCTCCCACTCCATTTAATCCTTCCTGTTCCATTTATTACCCTTTCCTCTTTTATATACTTGTATTCTATTTCCCCTGCCTTGAAAGGTCCTTTACTAGTATTCCAAATGAAATACACATATGTAAAGATGTAAAACTAACATCTGTACGTGACAGAAAATCATGCTGTATTTATCTTTCTGGATCTAAGTTACCACAGGATGATTACTTCCAATTCCATCCATTTACCTGAGGATTTCATAATTTCATTTTTAGGAGTTAAATAACATTCCATTCTGTAATGTACCACATTTCTATTACCAATTCACCAGTTGATAGATATCTACATTGTTTCAATTTCCTATCTATTATCAATAAAGCAGCAATGAACACAGAAGAGCAAATATCTCTGTAGTAACATAAAGAGACTTTTGAGTCTATGCCCAAGAAGGATAGAGCTGAATCATATGGTAGATTTCCAGCTTTTTTTAGGAATCTCCACACTGATTTCAATAGTGGTAACATCAGTTTGTGCTCCCACCAGCAGTGAATATATACATGAACTGACAGATTGTAACAGAAAACAGGATTCATCTTTTTGCTTCTTCCAAGAAACAGACTTCACCATCAATAAAGGACACCACTTTAAGATTAAAAAAATCAGAAAAGCTATTCCAAGCAAGTGGAACAAATAAAAAGGCAACCATAGTTATTTTAATATCTGACAAAATAGACCAAACTAAAACTAGCCAAAAGAAATGGAGTAGGTAATTTTATACTCATTAAAGAAAAAATCCACAGAGAATATATAATCCTAAACATTTATGTACCAAACATGGGGCACTCAATTTCATAAAATAAACACTATTAGATCTAAAAATCACAGATTGACAGTGACCCCAACACAGTGATAGTATATGATTTCCACACCCTATTGTCACCACTAGATATGTCATCCAAACAAAAAGTAAATACAAAAACTCTAATGCTAACTGACATCAGAAATCAAGTTGCTCTAACAGACAGATGGAGAATACTACACTCAAACACTAAAAAATATACCATTTCACAGCAGACTGTGGAATGTTCTATGAAACTGACCACATATTAGAACACAAAGCAAATTTTAGAAAACTGAAATAATACCTCACATTCTATCTGACTACAAAGAATATATCTGAATATCAAGAAGAGAAATGGCAGAGTAACAAATGCATGGAAACCAAACAACTTGCTACTACATGAAAATTGGTCAAGCGAGAAATCAAGAAGGAAAATTTAAAATATCTTGAAATGAATGAAAATGAAAACACAATGTACCCAGATCTGTGAAACACAATGAGAAGACAGTCCTATGATGAAAGTTCACAGCCTCAAGTTCCTACATCAAAACCTAGACAGATCCCATATGAATAATTTATTTCTGTACCCAAGTATAATTTTTACCTGAGTAAAAAGTGTACCGAGTGCACTTGGGAAAAAAGTGTAGAAGCTAACGATACTAGAAAACAGTAGAATGGCAGAGATAATGAAATTTGGTGCTGAAATTAATGATCCTACCTCACCTCCCTACCTGGCCAACTTCATCTCCTCTTCCTGTCTCTCCATTGAGTCCAGTTTATGTTGATCAACTGCTTCTGGTGGTGGGGCCTGCCCTGGAGTGTGTTGACACAGCAGGGGGTCACACCATTAAAGGAAACTGATTTTCCCTTTCCCAGAGACAATCAAATGCCAGTAGCTCTTCACCTCCACTCCTCCATCTGGGACTTTGTGTGGCTTGAGAGTGCACAGGTCTTCTGCATGCTGTTACAAGATGTCACATATTTGAAACACAGAACATGGAAAAATCAAGCTGGTTCTGACCTGAAAGTTTCATCCCTACTGACTAGATCTCACAATGCTGGAGGGTTATATACTTGATAATGGATGAGAAAAGCTGTCATCAGTCTCACCTAGATGTGAACCCTGCTACAATAACCACATGCGTGGCAAGAGAAGCCCATGGTGCAATAGTGGTACAATGGTATTGGAGTAACCAACCACATTTTGCTTGGATTTAAGGTTCACTCCACGATGTGGAACCCATACCTTACATGGAGTGGTGAAACTACAGGACAGAGCATAGCAAAATCACAGACAAGTCATCTATACATATCTGTAAAATGACTTTGCCTGTAAGCTTTTACACTGGAGGCCAGGGGGCAGTGATCAAAGGGATGACTTGAAATGGCTGAAATGACTGAGAATTACTTTGTCAAAGTATTTGGTCTATGTAGTACTTTGGAAGAAGAAAAGTTTGCCCTGACAAGCTTCCATTTAAAGTTAAGAAAAATCAAAATAAGAGTTACATAATGAATAACTCACCAAAGGTCAGTGAAAAAAATCACTAGAATGGAAACACAAAAGCATATATGTTGATTTATTTTTTTAAAATGTTATTTGTATTTAAGAGCTGGTTTCTTGATAAATAACTAATAAAACAGACAAATCTGAAATTTAATAGGGAAAAATATAAACATGTCCATAAATAAAAACAGTTGAATGATAGGGATCTTCACTCAAATATGTCTGAAGCGGAGACATGACAATGAAGACTTATCAGCAAATCACAAGTGAATGAAGTAAATTGAGTCCTCATCCAAGTTAGCAAGTAATTAGAAGACAATTGAGAGAACTGGAAGTGTCCTGGTTAGCACAGTCTTTACAAAGGATTTCTTACTGAGTTAGGTGTGATAATGGCATGATAGTAAGGTTTTAAAAATTAGCTTAATGGACATATTCCTATGTTTATATATGACATTAAATAATTTTGAGGGTTTATAAAATATTTTGACAGAAAAACGAAAGGTTAAATGAAATATAATTGAAAATATTAATAAATCTAGATGATAGGTAAATACATCTGCATGACATGATAGACATTGCTGATACCACTGACAATCCCACTGTGTCTGTCCTACCCTAGAAGTCTTAGAACTGTTCTCTTTAGTAGCCATGCCTTGTCCCTCCATTTTATTTATTTACATGAAATACTTCA
>LZPO01109504.1:0-18410 GCA_001675575.1 Neotoma lepida
AATTAAAAAAAGAAGAAAAACAAACCTACTCTTAGATGAAAAACTACAGGTAATTAATGGCTGCTCAAAGAGGAAAAGTTAGTCTTCTCCAGGGATGATCTGCCTATACATAGTAACAGCACTAAGTAGACATAGTAATACACAGCAATGTATTTATTTTTACATATACATATATGTGTGTATTTGCATTTGTGTGAAATATTTAGAGAGCAAGAGGCCATGGAATTTGGATGAGAATTATGGGAGACAAAGGAGTTGGAGGGAGCAAAGGGAGATGTGGAAATGAAAAAAAAATCAAAGGCCTTAAGTAAAATCAACATTATAGTGTACCCTTTCAGTAGAAAAAAAATAGCATCTTACTAAGTGATTAAGCATCTTACTAAGTGATTAATCATGACCTCTTATGAAGAGAAGTTTTTATAATAGAGTATATGTTTATAAAATTTTTTTGTGTAAATACCCACAATTACCACTTCTCAAAACATTTTGAAAAAAACTTAAATGCTAACAAAGCCTGTACCCAAGTGAGTATTGGTAGGATGAGGTAGGCAAACAGCAGTTTGAGACAGTATTAAGTGGTACCTTATTGACCATGTATCCACTTCCAGTTATTTTTGTAAACATGTTGAATGATTTTATTTAGTTTCATTGTCCCTAACTGAAAGCAGTCATTACTATTAAAAAAGTCATACTCTAAAAAGCTAAATGATGTTCTTCAGAGCTTCTGTTGGCAGAGAGAAGCATATATAAATGTATCTGTCAGACCATGATCCAACAATAAAATAGCTGCCCCCACTTACCATCTCCAAAGTTGTATGAACTGCATTAGCCTAACATAAAACATCAACTGTGTAACACAAAGTAAAGTCATCAGTAAGGAGTGTCTTTCTCCTCTTTTTCCTTAAATAGGACTTTCAAAATTTATAAATGTTCTGATGAAGCTTTACAGATTACACATTTTAATGGCTTAATCATCAATTTTAAAAGTACTAATGACGAGCTAAATGTTAAAAACAACGTGGTCTAAAATTAGTATATATTTCCTATGTATCAGCTTGTAATTCCTTTAGAAAGTNCAAGTGCTGCGTTTAGAAGATGGTTATCCCTGTTCTCTGTCTAATTCATCCATTCATTCCTTAAGTAGCTAATTTTTACATCTTCACAATGAGAAATATTTTTTTTTCTTTTGGAAATTACCTGGGCACTTTAATTCATCTGAATAGTCTCCACAGTCATTAGACCCATCACATATCCAGCTTGGCAGAATACATAGTGAGGTAGAGTTACATCTTATGAATCCTGTGGATTTCACTCCAAGTTTATAGAAATGTGTACAATCTGTATTATCTAGAAGGATATAAATAAAATATGAAATTAAAACCNAATTTGCAAAAATTATGAGGCTTCTCTGTAGGTCATAGAAGCAAGAAAACTTAACATTATTAAAGAAGTAAATACGCAATTATACTACACAACAGGGTTAATTACATATCAATTCTGGAAGAAGTTCAGGAAAAAGTTGGACAGTGTTCAACGCCAACAGGTGTTCAGACATGAACAAACAAAAGGAAGGAGTAATTCTTACTGCAGTCCTTTTCATCTGAAGCATCTGCACAGTCCATGTTTTGGTTACATCGTGCTGATCTTGGAATGCAAGTCCCATCTGCACAGCGAAACTCAACTGTGGAGCAGGTTGACACTATAAAAAACACAGTAAATAAGTAAATGGGGAGAAGAGACCAAAAATTACCTCTGCTTTATATTTTGAGAATTTTCATCAATTCATGCAATTTTATTTTAATTTGATGTTTGAATTTATATGTCTAAAGTGACACCCTGGTCCCCTAGCCTTCACCACAATGTGTCTCCTATGTCTTCCACTAATATATAATTCTGTCTTAAGTGTGGATTTCATCACACCAATTTGTAATGGTCAGTTCATGTACCTTAGAACCCCTTATGGTACAGGTTTGATTAAAGGAGAAGTTAGGTCTTGTTCATTCTGATCATATGGATCCAGAACTGAGATGGCATTAAAATTGCAATGAAAATCCTCTCTCCTTCCATCTTCTATAGTGTAAGATCATGACCAGAAGCAAATATATGACTGTATTCCTACAAGGGAATTCTTTCTGCTACAGAAACAGGCATAAGAAAGAATGGGGAAAGAGAAGTGGATATTGGGCTTCTTTTATTACCCAGAATGGACAGTTGAGAATTTCTATTGATAAAAAGCTATCTACACAATGGTACATGCCATAGATGCCTAAACACATTACTGTTGTTAGTATTTATCATAGCAACTACTGATGACTCACAGCAACATATATAGTCTATCTCCCTGCTATTATAAAAGTATAACTTTAGAATTCCCCATGCTTAGATAATAATATATTTTAGTGTGTTAATTTCCTTATATACAGGTTTTAAATAATACACTATTCTTAATTATACATTTATTCTAGGTTGCTTAACCATTCATTAACATGTATTAATTTTCAGCAAGATGTTGTGAACAGGTGTATGGTATGCTGTATATTTTAGATTAATTTGAGTGAGATTTTTATTCCAATTTTAATTTCCACAGACAGATTATATCAATGAATAATATAAAGGACTCTTTGATTATGCAGCTTTTACTTACATTGATATTGTAAAGTGCCTATTTAATTATAAACAGAAATTATATAAATTGAAAATGGTTTAAAAAACTATTTTAAAATATGCAAATTTTACTCAGGGGTATGTATGTCATTTGTATTTCATAACACACTGCTCTTATTATATTTAATTGTATCTTGAAATTGCATACTTATTTGTGTTTAAATGATGATTAGAATAAATGTTTTATTTACAATTTCTGATTAAAATTGCTTCACTGTTTCTTCATTAAAAATAACAACTTAACATGCGAAACAGATAATGCCATCATCAGCAGAGATAAATGCATTGTTCCACAAATGGAAAACTAATTTGTATGTCCTGAAAAGCATTTGTAATATACCTTTCTAGTTCATTTCATATTCAGTTTTCTTTCAATAGAAACAGTAAATACATCATACTGGAAGTACACATGTCAATCATTTATACTT
The DNA here is from genome assembly GCA_001675575.1 of Neotoma lepida. NCBI lineage: Eukaryota > Metazoa > Chordata > Mammalia > Rodentia > Cricetidae > Neotoma > Neotoma lepida. The sequence continues at coordinate 3,093 of LZPO01109504.1, forward strand.
TGTTATTTTACCTACTGGTCTTTCATTAGTTATACTCCAAAAATTTCTTGCAATTTTTTTGTTTACAAAGCAGGATGCATTTTTTGTGAACTAACACTACAGATGTAAGAAAGCCTACAGATGTGCATCTAAAAAAGGAGTTAAGCATGGAATGCATGAAAGATGACCGTTGTATGGCCAACTGCACCACCATGGTACCGTCTCCTTCAAACTTCCACAGGAAGTCACCATGTTGTGGGCAAGACAGTAGTGTAGCTTGGTGTGTGTGAGTGGCCCATGACAGTGGGAATAGTATCTATCTCTGGTGCATGAACTGGATTTTTGGAGCCCATTGCCTATGGTGGGACACCTTGCAAAACTTTGATGCAGAGGGAGCGGCTAGGACCTGCCTCAGCTGAATGAACCAGGCTTTGCTCATTCCCCATGGAAGGCCATGCATTTTCGGAGGAGGGGATGGAGCGTGGGCTAGGGGGTAAGGCTGGGGGTAAGCAGGAGGAGGAACTAGGGGGAGATCTGTGGTTGATATGTAGAATGAATAAAAAAGTCTTAATAAAAAGAAAGAAAGTAGAAAGAAAGAAGAAAGAGAGAGAGAGAGAAAGAAAGAAAAAGAAAAGAAAAGGAAAGGAAAGGAAAGGAAAGGAAAGGAAAGAAAAGAAAAGAAAAGAAAAGAAAAGAAAAGAAAAGAAAAGAAAAGAAAAGAAAAGAAANGGATGAGGCAGTGAAGAGGAAAGCTATGACTCTAGGTATATGGCCTGACTTTAAAGAATATTCAAGGTTCAAAGATTTTTAGGGTTACAGAGTTACATATTCAATATTGGAAGCTCTTGTGAAAACTAGGAAAAGGAAAAGTGGAAGCAGTAGAAAAGATTCTTGGGGTTCTGTAGTGAAAATAAAAATAACAAGAGGAACTCTTAAGTACAATAAAAGCAAACACAACTGTGACATTGAATAGAGTTGTTAGAGAACAGCACCAAGTAAGAGATGAGCAGATGCTCAGGAGAGTGGACCTGAGAGTAGAAAGTACAGGGATACATTTCTTTCTTTCTTTTCCACAAAAGAATGTCTGAGTTGCTTTTCTTTTGCTGTGAATAGACACCATGACGAAGGCAATTTACAGAAGAAAGAGCTTTTTGGGGGCTCACAGTACCAGAGGGTGAGTCCACAACCATCATGGCAAGAATGACTGCAGGAAGGCAGGCAAGCAAACATGGTGCTGAAGCAGTAGCTGAGAACTCACATCTGAGACACAGCCCTGAGGTAGAGGGAGAGAGCTAACTGGAAATAGTATGGGGGTTTTAAGACCTCAAAGCCTACTGGAAGTGTTAGATCTCCAACAAGGCCAACTCTCCTGATCCTTTCCCAACAGCTCCACAAATTAGGGACCAAGTATTCAAACATCGGAGCCTGTGGGAGCTAGTCCCATTCAAACCACAAAATAGGGTTAATAAATTCTGGACATACGAATGGACTGTGATAAACAAGAGTATAGATGTGAAGTGGAACTAACTGTCCTCTTAAAATCTTCACTGATTCTGTGACTAGCTGTAGAGTTTGCGAGCCACAGGAAGGTTAAACAGTGATGGATGGGAAAGAAATTGGGCTTTTTAAAATGGGTACAGAATTCTGTAAGCATTAGGGTCAGGATGGAGGTAGGAGATTATGACTCCTACGTTAGTAGTCAATGAAGATAATTTAATAGAGAGAAATGTCACNCCAAGTATTCTTGTGTTAAACACATAGTCCCCAGCATTATGTAGGAGGTGTACTATAGCTGGAAGAAGCTGCTTCCTGAATTGTGCCTCTGTAAGTCAGAACTGCCTCCAACTCTTCCTATGTTTCTGCTGTCTTTCTGCCATGAGGTAAGCAGCCCCCTCTATATTCTGCCACAGTCATGGGGTTCTGCTTCACCATGGCCTAAAAAGATGGAGCCAAGGTCATGGCCTTTAAGACCATGATCAATCTAAAGCTTTGGTAAAGCAGTTTTGCCAGGTATGTCAGTCACACTGATGATGAACTATTACAACATGCAAATAGCAGTTAAGTTCATTAAATAAATGTATTATTTTTTTTACTCCTGTGATAACACATGGTGAAGGCAACTTATAGAAGGAAGAGTTCATTTTGTTTACAGTTCCAGAGGGATAGAAGTCCATTGTGCACAAAAGTTGCGGCAGGAAGCCACAAGCATGGCGGCAGGAGCAGAAGCTAAGAGTTTACATCTCAAACCACAAACAGGAAACAGAGAGCCAACTCAAAATGGCAAAGTCATTAAACACTGAAAATCAGCCCCTAGTGGCATTCTTCCTCCAAAGAGGCCACACTCCCTAATCTGGATAAAACAGGGCCACCAACTGGTAACAAAAATTGAAATGTCTGTGAATATTGAGAAGATCTCATTGAAGCCATACAATAAGAAAACAAATGCCAATTCTGGGAAAGAAACATCAAAACTTACTCCATGTTGTTTCAATTACAGTCTTAGGGTGGTTTCTGAGGCGAGAAATATTGAAATTTCTAATTTGACAGGTGAAAAAGAAAGTTGCCTGATCATTTTCCCCAAGCTAAAATTCTTGAGTAAGAGAGAAAAGAAAATTACTTGATTCAAATAAAGATAGGCCAAGTGTGAAATATTCAGCTTTTCCCTCCAGATAGTCCAGAAGATGTCATTAGTCTATAGAACACTAGTAAGAACACAACCACATGAACACCAGGAGCAGATATGAGTTACCACAAAATAAGTTCTGACAGGGACAGTGGATCAAAAGGAGCAGTAAGGCGAAAATCAAAGCCACTGACTCTTCCATACACTTTCCTAGTTTTCTTCTTTCTTCCACTGTCTTTTTATTTTGTCAATTAAAGTACTTTATGAGACAAAAAAGACATAAAATCAATAGGTTTTTCTGTGGNTCACAGGATAATTCTTATAAATAACTAAAGTTGATTCTCTCTCCTTACTTTCCATGCTGCCTGCAACCATTGAATCTGACGTGGGGGTTTAAACACAAATGACATTAATTTTTCTGTTGCAATGCTAATTTGTTTACTCTCATGCACATCTTCTATTTAATGATTCCATAACTGCTTATCTTTTCAAGGTGCACAAACACAGAGGGACCGTTAATTTCTTTTTGAGCCATGGTTATATTTTTCTTGTAGATTATTGTTTGTGGAGTCTTTCAATATTTTTCTGAGCACTTGTGAAAACAAAAACAGAACCAATAGAAAACCCTGGCAGCCTTCATCTCTCTTTTAGGAAGGCTCAGAATTCCTGGTGCTCTGGTATACCTGAAAGTATTCTACTGGCCCAAGGACACTGATGTNCTTCCCAAGGGAAGCAATTTACACTCATCTCATCATGGTGACACTTATGTCCTCCCTCCAGATCANGTCACTCAGCCTGTCACACAACAACAAGAGGAACACAAAGTGACAAACTTTGTGAGACTTCTTCAGGTCTAAGCTCTTGGTAATGAAAGGAATAGGTTTAAAGGGACAATAAATATAAGACTGATGAAAATTCAGGATTTTCCTCTGTGTTTAAAAGAGAAGAAACCCCAAAGAATTCATTCTAACATGTATTTCTACTCTGCTGTTGTGGATTAGAGATATAGTAAAAGGGTAGTAATAACCACTATTGATATATAAAATTTAAAAGTGTAAATAACTTATAAATAGCTTTACTTTCACCTCTGACCAAAGGTTACTAAAATCTCAGTGTTTATATTGATTGCTTTTTGTTTTTCCTAGTACTGAGGGTTCTGCTCAAGCTAGGCAAGCCTTCTGCCACTGAGATGTATTTACTTTCCATTTTGAAATAGGGTCTTGATAAGTTGTGAAACTCTCCTTATATTTAATCTGTAGCACAAATAGAATGTAAACTCACAATCCTCCTGCCTCAACTTCCTGAGTAATTGGAGTTACAAGTTTTCCCAAGAGGCCTAGCTCTGCATATTTAATTATATAACTTAATATTTTATTTGTCTTTTCCTTCATTTTTCAGCTCTTTGAAAATTTTGTACAATGTATTTTGATCTTTCTAAAGATGTATTCTTGTCATATAATACATCATGGCTGCAGCCTCTTTTCCCTATCCTCCTCCCAGTGCCCTCCACCACTTACCCCACTTACATCTATTGCTCCTCCATTTCCCTTCAGAAAAGAGCAGGCCTCCCAGTGATATCAAACAAGCATGGCATAACAAGATGTAATAAGATTAGGCATAAACCCTCACATCAAGGTTGGACCCAGAAACCCAATAGGAGGAAAAGAGTCACACAGGGAAGTAGATGAGTCAGAGACACCCCAACTCTTACTTTCAGAAGTACAAAAATTCCCAAGCAGGCTCTATCATTATGTATTAGTCCCTGTGAGTCCCTATGAGCCCTGCTTAGCTGATTCTGTGGGTCATATTCTTCTGGTATNCTCAATCCCNCTGGCTCCTATTCTCCTATTTTCTGGCTTCACCTCTTGTTCTGTGGGGCTCCCTGAGCTCTACCTGAACTTTNCCCCCAATTCTTTCTAAATTCATCTCCTCTTCTCTTCCCACCTGACTTTATACCCTATTAATTTTAACCTGTAAATACAGCCTGTGCTGCTCATATACTCTTAAATGTACGGCCTTCACTTCAGAGTGGCCAACTATAGACTGCACACTTAAAGAAAACTAACCCTCCTTCCCTAGGAGCTATCAACTATACCTTAGATACAAATGGGACTTTTTATCCAGCTACCCTCTTATACCTTTCTGCTTCCTACCATCATTTCCTGGGATTAAAGGCATGTGTCCTTCCCAAGCAAAGACATGAGATCTCAAGTGTTGGGATTAAAGATATGTGTCACCATGCCTGGCTCTATTTCCAGTGTGGCTTTGAAGTTACAGAGATCCGGATGGATCTCTGTCTCTGGAATACTAGGGTTAAAGGCATGTGCTACCACTGCCTAACCTCTATGTTTAATATAGTGGCTGTTCTGTTCTCTGACCCCCCAGATAAGATTATTGGGGTGCACAATATTTTGGGGGACACAATATATCACTACACCCTCTCCATGTTGGAATATTATCTGGCCCAAGCTTATACTGGTCTTGTACATGCTTTCACAAGCATTGTGAGTTCATATGTGAAACTGGCATGCTATCTTAGAAAAACAGTGTTTCCTTGTAGTGTTCGACCATCTGCAGCTCTGAATATCTTTTCATCCCTTTTTCTGCAATGATGCTTGAGTCAAAAGAGAAGGAAGTGTGACATGGATGTCCATTAAACACTTTTCTATTCTCTGCACCTTGACCAGTTGTGGGTTTCTATGTTAATTACCATCTACTTCAAAAGGAAGCTTCTCTGATGAGTGTTGACCAGTGTACTNCGTATATAAAAACAATTTATTAGGAGTCAGGTTTATAATATGTCCATTTAACAGAGTAAAAAAAAATAGGTTCTCTTCTAAGGTCTATGACCTATGTAGTAACAGGTTTGAGGCCCTGATAATGGTGCCAGGTACAGATTTTAACTTGTGGAATGGGCCTTAAATTCAATCAGAAAGTGATTTGTTACTACCATAACATCTATGCCTATATAATACCACTAAGAATGTCTTGCTAATCCAGTAATTTGTTTTATAACAGTAATATTAGTATATGGTTATATGTGTGGTAAAGACATCCTCGGTTTGTACTGGCTTTTAAGAGAGGAATAATTGGAAGACTTGAAAGAAAACTTTGTTATCTCTCACTGATTCTTCATATATTATCTTGTGCTGGGAGGGAGCAATTTGTTGAACTCACACCTGAATCAATAGGCACTGGAGTTATAAGAATGGGATTAGCAAGATTTTCCTTCTGTGGTTTGCTAGGTNCCTAAGGTACCTAGGTACATTATATTAACAACCACAGCTGAAAGAAAAGTCAAACTGTGATAAGCATTTTTTTTCTCCAAAAACAGCAACCTATTTGTTTATCATACAAATTACTCAAGTTTGACAAGCACATTAATTTCTAAAAAGTAACAATGAGTTTGAGCCCATATTTAAAATCAACTTTGATTTCAAATACCCGCATTATAGTAAAAATGTCAAGGTATATGTTTTAATTGAATTAAGGTATCCAACTGTTATGAATTTTATGCTATGATTACCAAAAAAGAAACACTATTACCAAAACTTGATTCTTAATGCACTTTTGTGACCAAGACTGTAAATGAGATGGTTAAGTTTTTAAAAGAATGACAATACTCCTTCTTAATTTGTACTGTTCTTTTACAGTTGCTATTGATACAATTAGATATAACTAGATACAGTATATTTTATCTATGTTTCTTTTTTATTATTAAGAAATTTTCTTTTCATTTTACATACCAACCACAGATCCCCCTCTCCTCCCTCCTCCCACCCTCCAGCCTTTTCTCCCCAGCCCATCCCGCATTTCCACCTCCTCCAAGGCAAGGCCTCCTATGTGGAGTCAACAGAGCCTGGTACATTGAGTTGAGGTAGGTCCAAGCCCCTCCCCCTGCATCAAGGCTCTGTAAGGTATCCTACCATAGGCACAGGGCTCCAAAAAGCCCTTTCATGCACCAGGGACAGATCCTGATCCCACTGCCTGGGGGCCCCTTAAGCAGGTCAAGCTATCTTGCCTATGTAACTGTCTTGCCTATGCAGAGGGCCTAGTCCAGCCCCATGGAGGCTTCACAACTGATGGTCCACAGTTCATGAGTTCCCACTAGTTTGATTTAGTTGTCTCTGTAGGTTTCCCCATAATGATCTTGTTTCATAAGACTTCTTTAAACTAGTGCTGAGGGTGATTTTAACTGTAGAAACCTGGCTCAAGAGGTTTCAGAGAAGAATTTTAGTATTTGGCCTAGAAACTGTTCCTGTGATATTTTGGTTTAAAATACGGCTGCCTTTTGCTTTTGTCCAAAACGTTTGCCTGAGGCTAAATTGATGAGTTTTGGATTAGTGGCATTGGCAGAGGAAATTTCAAAACAGCTAAGTATTGACTATCGTATGGTTATTAGTGTTCACTCTTGCACGGATTTATAGTGAAAAGGAACAAGCTGAACAATAAAAAATACAAAACATACAATTTGAGAAGGAAAGGGGCTTCAGGAAGTGTAAACAGATTAAAGAAAATCCTGATGTTAAATGGAATAAAGGGAGTGGTGACCTCAGGTCAAGATCCCACCCAGCTAAACTTCCAATTTTTTAAAACNAATTAAAGAAAAGCTTAGAGCCAGGTATGGTGATGCATGCCTTTAATCCCAGCAATCTAGAGGTAGAAAAAGGCATATCTCTTTAAGTTCCAGGCCAGCCAGATCCACAGAGTAAGTCCTAGGACAGTCAAGATTAATCAATGAAGGAAACCATTGAAAACAAGCTGGTGATATATTTGATGAAGGGACCATGTTCCAGCCCCAGTAAGCAGCAGAACTTGGGAATTTTGGTCTTATGGTACTGGCTTTAGAGTCAAGGACAGAAGAAAAGGTTTGTGGAATCTCCCTTCATAGCCAATGAAAACTGATGAGGCCAGGCACTTGTCAGGGGTATCCATTCGTAAAAGCCTAGGCATGTCATTGTGTGAAGCTGTGAATGTGTGAATGAAGCCTGAATTGCCTTGGAGAACGCAAAATGATAGAGATGCCAGAGCCATGAGATACCTACTGAGGAGAGCAGCTAACAGGGAGTGGAACCAGCCCAAGAAAAAGAAGTCTGTTGCTGTCAACAAAGCTGAAAGGAGTTGGAGATCTAAAGAGCACTTTGACAACAGATATGGAGATGCCAAGTTTGGAGTTTGCCCAGCTCATTTTCTGTCTTGCGTTGGTCCAGTATTCCATTATTATTCTACTCTTTGGAATGGTAATGTATATCCTGTGTTATTAAATATTGGAAGTATATGATCTGCTCTTTAATTTGACTTTACAGTGGTTATAGTTAAAAGATTGCCCTGAGTTTCAGAAGAGACTTTACATTTCTAAAAAAGTTTGAGACTGTCATAGACTATAGGGACTTTTGAAGTTGGATTAAATGCATTTTGCNTTATAATATTGCTACAAGGCTATGGGGGCCAGAGAGTGGATTGTGGAGGTTTGAATAAAAATAGTCCAAATAGGCCCATAGGGAGTGACACTACTAGGAGGTGTGGCCTTGTTTGAGGAAGTGTGTCACTGAGGGTGCCTTTGAGGTCTCAGATGCTCTAATGACACCCAGTGTGATATGCTCATCCTGCTGCTTGTGAATCCAGATGTAGGACTTTCAGCTACCTCCCTAGCACCATGTCTGATTGCATGCCACAATACTTCCCACCATGATGATAATGGACTAAACCTCTGAACTGTAAGCCAGCCCGAACTAAATATATTCCTTTTTAAGTGTTGTTGTGGTCATGGCGTCTCTTCACAGCAATAAACCCCTAACTAAGACAAAAGCCTAAAGTTCCAATTGCTTCTTTTGGGAAAAAAAAAAGTTTTGACACAGGTTTTCCATATATTTTTGTTTAATTATTTCAAGCTCTTCCTTCTTATTTCTACCATTAACTTTATTCAATGCANTCTCTCCTGCTTGAAGCTATCTCATAGACAGTACCCATTTTTGGTCTCAGTTCATTCCTTCCTTCTTTTAAATGTTTATCAGTTTCCCTCTTTCCACTTTCAATATCTTATAATTTTTATTATTTTTAAACTTTTATAAGCCTTATAAAGTTCAGAAAATAAGAGTTGAAGCAGGAAGTCTATTTTGACTATCTGCTCTAGTAGGCATATGAGAAATATAAACCTGATTAACAACACAGAAACAAACTAGAAAAATAAAGGCAGGGAAAGCTGTAGAAAGTATATTCAATCCAAGCCTAAAGTAGATTAACTAGAAAGCTATTCTAATTGACAATTGGAAATTTGTCCATATATTTNTTATGTGAGTAATGAAATACACAGTAAGGATGCATCAAGATCCTATGAGGTTTCAACTCTACTCAAAGAGCTACAAGTAACTAAGGAATGCTAAGAATAAGATAGTCTTCTCGAGGGAACAGTACACCAACTGGTTATCTAATTCCAAAGGTCAGTCCTGGAAACACACAAACATGTAACATTATGCGGGGAAAGTTTCACTTGTACATATATATATATATATATATATATATATATATACACACACACACACACACATGTAACAACAGTTAGTGAAAAAAAGAAGACATGAATTTAAAAATCTTCATGGAGGGGTATATTGGGAGGGTTTGAAGAGAGCAAAGGAAAAGGAGAAGTGATATAATTATATTATAGTCTCAATAACAAAAATAATAAAAGAAAAAAGAGTAGTAACAAGGTTTGTCATATGTTGGCATATTTTATAACATAGATGAATCTCAAAGATATATCTTAAGTGAAAAAGGCAGGACATGAAAGANTATGCGTNCTGCATAACTTAATTTGTGTGAAATGCCTACAAAAGGCAAAACTGTAGTAGGCAATGAGAATGAACATTAAGAACGTCTCAGATAAATGTTCTGAAATTTATTATGATAAGTGTAAATTGCATAAATTTACTAAAATCACTGAAGATATTTGAAACAAGTGAAGTATATGGCCTATATAAATATGTATTAATAAATATGGTTATTTTTAAAGGCTAGTACTAAGTGTTTTACCCATACTGATGGGTAACATAGAACACAGGTAATCATTCTTATAACAATAAATTCAGCATTGAATATTGCTGTGGAATAATCCTTTTGTACACATGAAGATGTGTTGCTGTCATTGGTTTAATAAAGAGCTAACTGGCCAACAGCTAGGCAGGAAGCAGTTACGTGGGAGAGCAAGACTGAGCATGCTGGAAGGAAGAAGGGTGAAGTTGCCAGCCAGACATAGAGGTAACAAGTCATGAGCCATGTAGCACCATGTAAATCAATAGAACTGGCTTAATTTAAATTGTAAGACTAGTTAGTAGCAAGCCTAAGGTATTGGCTGAGCATTTATAATTAATAATAAGTTTCTGTGTACTTATTTTGGAGCTGGATGGCTGGACAGAAACTTCAGCCTACAGAATATTCTGACTTAAACATCCTAAAAACAAGTAGATAAAATAGTATTAAAGCAAGGATAGTAATTGAAATGAGAGTTAAATAATAGGCACTAGAAAGGTAGTCATAACTTTTTTAATTGAATTCATTTTGACTGATTTACAAAAATGAATTCTTGCTTCTATCAAACTATATCATTGTACCCATTGATCAGGCTTTCTCCAAAGTGCTCCTCTTCAGGTGATATCCTCTGGTAATCATCATCCTCTCTCAACTTCTACAGAATCAATATTTTTCATTTCACATATGATGGGAGATCATGAAATTCTCATATCCCCAAGTCTGCCTTATTTTTCTTAACACAATGATCTATAGTTCTGTTCCAAAAGTATTTATGAAAGATGTCAGCAGATGTTTTCATAGCACAATTTTCTCAGGGACAAACTTTGTGAAAGTTTAATAAACATCTATCATAATGTCTAATATTCCAAGGCTGATATATTAATATTTTACCTTTACAATCCAGTTCATCAGAGTTATCTCCACAATCATTTGCACCATCACAGAGTTTACCATGAGGAATACAGCGACGATTGTAACAAGGTTTAAACCCACTTCGGCAACTTCTGTTTTCTTATGAATAAAGATCAAAAGTTGTTGTTAGAGGTCATATAAAAATATTTCTAGAAACTGGAAACCATGAAAAAAANTTCTCTTCTTACTAGTGGAATCTGGATCTATAAAGCAGTGCTGTGTTGTATAAAAGGTCTGAGTTATAGTNTCCATCATTTACTAAGGAGCAACAGTTCATCCATTCACGTGAGTCCTTTAGACCTGGTGCTTCCTGACTAGTAGTTGAGTATTATATCTACCTCTTGTTTCTCAAGCTTCTCCCGTGCCCCACAGGAATAATCATAAAACATATAATCAATTCAGAAGGAAAAATCCTTATCTTAGAAGGAGTAAAACATTCTACTATCCATCCATTAATTCATCAATATTGGCAAAGATTTTATAATAAAAAGATAACAAAGCATGCATTCCCAAATGGGAATATCAAAGAATCACAGAAATATCAATGAATTTCTACTAAAATATGTTCAAAATATCCAGAGCTGAATAGCATTTTCTTTAAATACCAATTAGTCAAAGAAAATATTAAATGGGAACTTTTAAAATGAAATATGCCCAAAGTCATGGGATGCCTCAGATGACTGTCAAGAACAAACAGTATAGCTGTCAGTGTCAACATCAAAAGTTGCAGAAAGATTTAAAATAAAATAATATAAAATAAGTTCTAACAATACAGCTCAGAGTAGTATAAGAGCAAGTATAAAACAAATCCAAAATCGTATGAAGGAAAGAAATGACAAAGAGCATAACAGAAATGAAGTAAATAGAGACTGAAAAACATAAAACACACATGACAATGGCTAATATGTAGAATATAAAGGAACTAAACTCAATTGCAAAACCCCAAACAATATAATTTTAAATAGCCAATAACATTGTCCAAGAGAAAACATCTAAACAGTCAAACAGTGTATGAAAAAGTACTTGAATGACTGTTAGCCGAATGCAAGGTAAAACCACTCTGAAATATCATATAATCTTGACTATGAAGAATATCATATAATGAATAACTATCAAGAAAAAAATCAAAATATAACAATTTCTAACCAATATGTACATGTACAAAAAAGGGAATACAGTATTTTTAGTGCAATCGTTATTGAAAATATTATGGGAAGTTTTCAAAAAATGAGAAATACAATTATCATAGGAGTCAATGATCCTACAACATGTGTATACCAAAGGATGGAAGTAACTACCATACAACAGCATCTGCACTAATATGTTTACTGTAGAACAATCCACAGTTGCTAAAAGAGGAAATCAAACAAGGAAACAAGGTGTCAATCAATGATGAAGTATTAGGAAAGCATGGTCTATATATACAAAAGGATACTAAGAAACTTTTTAAAAAGACTGAAAACCTGTCATTTGCATCAATGCAGACAGATCTGAAAGGGAAGACACTGTATTAAATGGGATGATAATACAGAAAAAAAACAATATTGTGTGTTTTCATTATATAGGACAGCTAAGCCGTTTCTCAAGAAAGTAGAAAATACAGTAGGTCACCCAAATTTTCCATGGCTCTGAGATCTAATACTGTTGGTCTTGTAAAGTTAAAATAAATCATCATTTTCAAGATAAATCTGGATAATTGTACAGTAAAGATTACTAGGTAAAGGAAGACAAATCCTTGCTGATTCCTAGGACAGAAAAAAGACAATCTCCTTCAGAGGATGACTTTCACTTGTCACCAACAGGGAGGCACACATGATACAAAAGCATGTTTCTTGTGGATCATGGCTATCACAACCAGTTTCCACATCAAGGGACACTAGTCCCATGATGATCCTGGAAACAAAATGGAATGAACAACGCTTTTATATAAGTTCAACATGGTTTTGCCTGAGGGTAGATCTTTCCTACAGAATAAGTCTGCAATATCCACTACCCATTGATACTTCTAAATTATGTTTTTAGGAATATGAGCCTGAAATTATTGGTAAATAAAAATTACAAGTAGGTATATAAAACAGCCTCCAATTCACTTTTAATTTGCATCTCAGGGATAGAAACCATAACAGTATTCTTCAGGGAATATTCTAGTAACTGGGTAGATAATAATGTGTCTCATTTTAGGACAAGCAAAATCTAGTCAATTTGCCTCAGAGATACATGTCAATGAGAGACATTAAGGCAATTATTCACATGAAATAGAGACAGACAAGCACACTTAAAACTATAAAACCTGACCAGAAATGTCTTTCTGCATTGATAAAGTTCTCATTGAACACTTACCACAATAGAGCAGCTTCTCATCTGATTTGTCCTTACAATGAGGGATGCCATCACAGGTGAGCAGATAGTCAACACACTCCCCATTTCCACACTCAAACTCAGAATAGATATTACAAGAAGAGTTTTTAGCTGAAAGAGTGAAAAGTAAGGATTTGTATAATAATAATTATTTTGTTATTAGCATTGTAATAATTATGTTTACTTATAAAATTTAACTATTATATAAACATAAAATGAAGTAAAGAACAAAAGCTCATCATATTGCTTCACTGAAAATTAGTAGAAATATTTCCTGTCCTTAATGTCATTCTGTCATTAATTTACTTTTCCAAGTCTTGGAAGAGTTGTTGGTAAAATTTTTGACTACTATTACTATTTTTATTTATGGTTATTCGCATATTCTGTTAATCATTTGTTGATCATATCTGTGCAGAGAAAAAAAGTAGCTTTAATTTGATAACTGACATATACGGAATCAGTCTGTCTTAAAATATTTCCTTTTAAGAAAATGCCAATTACTCAGGTGTGGTTGCTCATGCCTGTAACACCAGAATATTGGAGCCTGAGGCAAGAGGATTACAAGTTCATGGCCTTTGTGTGCCATAGTGAGTTCAAGGCAAGTTTAATTTGCATAGTGAAATCTTGTCTCAAAACTCAAATAAAATAGCTACAGTTAAATAAGCTTCATGTATTCTGACAATGCATTGATGTATCCTTACCATTATACATTCTCCCAAAAATAAAACTTTTCTGTGAAGAGAGGGCCATATCTTAATGACAAGCATGAAGTCACCTTAACCAAGACATTCCCTATTTGATCTACTTCTAATTTGATCTTCTCCTTAACTTTCTGCTGTTGAGACCCAGTAGCCAGTTCCTATTTAGGATTAGGATTGGAAAAAAACAAAACAAACAAACAAAAACAAAACAAAACAAAAAAACCACCCACAGCTGCCTCCAGCCAAGAAGCACTTGGAATCTTTTGGAGAGATTGGTGGAAAAGGTGAAAAGAAATGGGATTCTAGACAGATTGGAACTTGTTATTTAATATAGCTGCCACTGCCATGCCATTGAATCTCAAAACTCTAGGATGTTCATGGAAAATGAACAAGAATGTTCTCTCTCCTTCCCTCCCTCCCTCTCTACCTACCTTGTGTGATTTGCTATAAATTACAAGTATAGGCCAACAATAAAAAAGTACAAATAACTTTTCTATAGTTACATTTTGTCTCAAGCATGCCATGTTTCCTCTTTTAGGGGTCTGAATTGGGGAAAATAACTTAATAACTTATCTTTATTTTTATATAATAGATTCATCAGTAAACTTTTGGAATCAATAATTTGGGGTATGAAATATCCTGCTGTATACTTGTTACACTATTTGTTAAACAAATTATATGTTGAAATCAAGTCATATTAATAGTTCTGAATATAATCAGGGTTGGTATCTGTAGGAGACACAGTTCAATTTCACAAATTATTATCCAAGTTTTTGGAATTTCTGAAATGTTCAATAATGTGTTGACTAATGCTACTTGAAATTCCCAGTAGTTTTTATTATTCCTTAAATTTTCTCCAATTTTAGTATAATATTTATATATAACATATGTGTCTAAAACTTCCAATTTAATTCATTCAATTAAATTCATTCAGTGCAGAACTTTTCAGCATTTTTGAATGAATTTCTGTTACCAACCAAAGTAAAATATCATTTCAGAGGAAGTAACAGAGGATTTAAATCAAAAAAATATTGGTAAACTTAAAGGGAATGTATTAATAATGGTGCTAATATTGTTGGGAAAAATTATCTTAGATCATGAAATGAACAAAATTTATACTGATCTTTTATCAGTCCTGATTTGTCTTTTTGGCTTGCATACAACTCATGTACTTTCATTATTTTCTCTAGTTTTTTATTTCTTTCATTTTTGGTACTGTAAGTTTTATCATTTTCATTTCTCTTTCCTCCCTCCAAACCATCCCACACTTCCCTCCTTGCTCTCTTTCAAATTCATAGCCTTTTTCATTAATTGTTGTTAATGTATATAATTCTAAATATACGAATGTAATTTGCTCAGTCTACTGAGCAAATAGTCACTTGTCTGTATGTTTTATGTGACATCGCTAGAGTAACCTCAGATGAGAGGATCTCATTTGAAGCACTGCCAAGATCAGACTAGCCTGTGGCCCTTTCTGTGAGAGTTTTCTTATTTGATCATTAATATAAGAGGGCCCAGCTCACTTGTGGGTGGTGCCAAGTATGGGAAACTGGTCCTAGGTTTCATAAGAAAGTCAGATGAGACAGCCATAAGTAGCATTCCCCATTGTGTTTGTTTCAGGTTCCTGTTTGAGTTGATGCTCTGACTTCCCTCAAAGATGAACTGTAATTTGTGAGATAAAATAAACCATTTTTCCCCAAAGATGCTTTTAGTCAGAGA
>LZPO01109505.1:5598-18394 GCA_001675575.1 Neotoma lepida
GGTAGGTGTGCCTATGGGAGCACAGAGGCCAGAGAGAGTTTTGAATGTCCTCCCCTGTAACTTTCCACCTGTTCCTTAGAGGAAGGGTCTGTGAATCTGGGCCCACAATTTTCAGCCTGCAATCCAGCAAGTGTTAATAATCCTCTTCTGTTTGTTGCCTTGGAGCTTCATCAGGCCTGCTATGTGGATGTTAGGATTTGAACTAAGGGCCTCACAATTGCGCAACAAACACTTTTAATTTGTAAGATGTCTAGTTCCCCAGATCCCTTACTTTTGTTCTTTAAACCAAATTGTTTTTTTAAAAAGTTGTTATTCTTGTTCAAAGTACTTTTATTTTGAGAAAATGCTATAATTCTAATCCATTATATTATTTAAATCATTTTAAACAATGTTTTAGTTATTTCTTCTAAAAACAAGCCTTTAAGCCAGTTTCTAGTAATTGTAGGGCTATTGTTGTTAAAAAGAATGCTTATTCTGTGAGTCACAAAATACAGTCTGAGACAAATATGTGCCTCAATAGTTTTCAGTTGTGATTTTTTAAAAAATATTTTTAATTGAAAGAGAATTACATCACTTTCCCTCTGTCTTTCCTTCCTCTAATCCGTGCTCCCCCATGCTTTCCTACTCTCANGTTGATAGCCTCTTTTTCTTTGGTGTGTGTGTGTGTAAATAGAACTTGCTGAGCCTGTTTTTGTTGTTTGTTTGTACATGGTTTCAGGGCTGACCACTCTGCACTGGACAACCAATAAGGGGGCTTATCACTGGGAGAGGCTAGAAAATCTCCTTTGAGCAGTCTTTAGTTGCCTGTAGGTTCTTTGTCTAGGGTGAGACCTCACAAAATTTCTCCCTCCATGTTAATGTGTCCATTGATATTGCCATTCTTCTGGGCCTATTTCTGCAGTCGTTTTTAGGAGAGACTTGTGTTACCACAGACTTCCTACCTAGTACTCTGGCTCTTCCACCTCCTCTTCTGCAATGTTCTCAACTATAGATGCAGGAGCTGTGATGTAGATGTATCCATTGAGGCTGAGCTCCCCATGATCCATGGATTCCTTTATAGTGTCTAGTTGGCGTTTTCTGTGATGGTCTCCATTTGCTATAAAGAGGCTTTGGTGAGGGGTGGTAGCTACACTTACTGCAAAACCCTTTAAAAGTTTTAGTTCTATGTTTATAAACCATTTTTTAAATGCTTTAGCTACCTATATTTCAGAATTGATTTTGTTTTGGCAGGAGTTACTGTTATTTAATTTTAAGTATTTGTAGCACATTTTAAAATCCATTAATAAAGTTTTACTTATTTTTCTAATAGATATGGAGAGGTTAAAAGAGAACACAAATCATGATGATAGCAGCAGGGACAGTTATTCTTCTGACAGACACTTATCTCAGTACCATGATCATCATAAAGACCGCCACCAGGGAGAGTCCAGGAAAAGACCTTACTCTTCATTTAGCAATGGCAAAGACCATCGTGAATGGGATCACTACAAGCAAGACAGCAGGTAAACTGGAAAGCAACTTTTGAAATTTTTCTTCTACCCATCCTCTTTTTAATTATATTTGCTGCAATTAGGATAGACTTATTTCATTTTCATGAGAGTACATCAAATCTTATTTGCTTATAAATTAAAAAAAGATAGTTACTTTTCTTGTTAATATTTATAACTTGTTTTTCTCTAAATTGGTTTTTGAAGTATTAAATTGGCGTCAGAATAAGCAATGAGATCTGAGAGTTTTGTGATTTTAAGTCATGCATTGTATTATAGATGCATTTTGCAGAGTATTGGCACAAGTACAGGCTTTCTATGGAGAGATTTCTGCATTGAATATTGAAATCCTGTGAGGCAAAATATAATTTAACTGCAAACTATACTTTATTCCTTTATTGTTTAAAGAGTCTCCTTTATGATCTGTGATCATTGCTGAAATTTAAATTCAGAAAACTGAAAAATAAAAGTAAAGGTCAGAAAGAAATGAGAGGGCTAGCCTGGGCAAAGCCACAGCCATCACAATGTAAGCACATTAATTGTAGAAAGGCTTTCCATTAGGGACATATAACAAGAAGAAAAGCCATACCTGTAACTGCATATGCCAGTAATGTCACAAACTTCTGAAGGGAGGGTTTGTCACAAGAATCTTTGGTCAATGGGAGCATTTTATCTGAAAAGGCAAATATGTTAGAGATTTCTCATGGGGTACATTTCTTCATATACATGTTGACTTATTACATAACTAGTTGCATGAGAAAATGTTTGACATCACAAACCAATGAAAAGTTTCCTGTATGAATTTTTTAGACTGCATTCTAGTATTTTTTTAATTTTTTCTCCTAGAGGTTTGTAAAGGGCTTCAGTTTTGAGGGGATTCTGGATAGCTGTGGTTATTTCAGTGTGTCTCAGACATTGAGGTGCACTGATATAAATGATTCATCAATGAAGTTAAAATGCTTCCAGGGTGCTCTCTATGGTTCTCTGTGGTCTTGTGAACCAGCATTTTCATGGGCATTTCTAGTGAGTGGTTTGTTTTTAGGTAGGGATTTCTAGTGACTTCTAAAGCCACTTTATGAGGTGGCTCTGTGGTGCAGTGGAAAAGTGATTCTAAGCTACTTTTATGAAGTTTGATTAAACACTGAACTTCTACACAATTAAAATATGTTTTAAAGTATTTATAATTTTCTGTACGGTTTTATTTGGGAACTTTAATTTACTAATTTGATTAAAAGGCTAAATTTCTCTTTTATTAGGTACTATAGTGACAGAGAGAAACACAGAAAACTGGATGACCACAGGAGTCGTGAGCACAGGTCAAGTTTGGAAGGAAGCTTAAAGGACAGGTGTCATTCTGACCATCGATCTCATTCGGATCATCGACTGCATTCAGACCATCGATCAAGTTCTGAATACACGCATCATAAATCTTCCAGGGATTATCGGTTTCTCTCTGATTGGCAAATGGACCACCGAGCTGCCAGCACTGGCCCTCGGTCACCTTTAGATCAGAGGTCTCCTTATGGCTCCAGGTCTCCATTTGAACATTCAGCTGAACACAAAAGTACACCTGAGCACACCTGGAGTAGCCGGAAAACATAACAGAAGCTGATAATTTGTCTATCTGGACTTTGGTTTTAGCCATAGATCATAAACCAACACAGTAATTGCCTTACATGACTTGAAAGATGCAAACAGCTCTTCGATCAGTAGCAGTATTGTTACTTCTTTCCAGGACGCAAGGTCTATTATCCCAACAGAAGAGAAAATATTTTTATATTTAAGGATTATGCTGCACTGTGCTGCAAATGCTGCAGTACTTTTTTTTTTTCTTTTTTAAAGAAATGGAAAATGTTTACTATAACAGGGACCTCAACACTGCCCTCCCGTATTAGGCTGAATAAAACTGTTTTTATGTCAGTGATTTTCAACTGACTCCATTTAAATTATGTTTGTATATGAACTTTACCCTGACCTGTGATCATGTTTCAGGAAGGAATGAAAGAGAGTTCTTTTCTTAATGAAGAAAAAACACTCAAGGACTTTGTTCACTTTCCAAAGCTACTTGTTTACATTGTACACTGCGACCACCTTGCCGCTTTCCCATCACAAGCTTGAATATTTAAATCCTGTACTTATGTCTGTAATATAGCCGGGAATTTCCTGTTTGTGATTATTATTATGCCTTTTTATAAAAGAAGACGGCTGTAAATTATTGTAAATGTATTAAATGAGCTCTCCTTCCTTGCCCTTGCCCTTCTCAGGCTGGTTTTGACTGTTCCTTTCCCTACCAACTCAGGCCTTCTTTAAAAAATCAGTGTAATAACACTTTTTAATGATTTGTCTTGATGGAATCATTGTTTAGAATGTAAAAATGGGGAAAGGGGCCACTTCTTTCTTTTAGTCCTCTTTTTATATTGAATATTTTTATTAGATACATGTTTTACCCCTCCTTTTGAAAGTCAATATTATGTTTGTAGTTTTACAAAAGAACTGGTGAGGATAATATGTGAATCATAAACTTGATGCTCTGGGAACTGTTTCAGATGCATTTGGTTTAAAAGGGTAGGTGTATGAACACTTTCAAAATCAAAATGGCCAAAAGTTATTGTAAATCCGTTTGTTTTCCCTTTTCATGTGGGCAATAATGTCAAATGTGCTATGCAGCCAGGTTAACATTTTAGATGAATTTGATTAACTTTTTAATATAAACTGTTACAGTGCACACTGATTGTACATAAAAACCTTATATATGACAAATTAAATTTAAGAAAAAGGATATGTGGGCTCCTGTAGTTTTCTGCTCCATTCTTGTTCCCTCAAGCATTTTATCTTTTTTTGTTTGTTTTGTTTTGTGTTAAGTAACAGCTGCCAGAAAAAAAAAGTATCTTGGTAAACAATTGAAAATTGATAATATGTAGTATCTACAAATATCTGTTTTGAAGACTGAATCTTTCTATGAAGTAAAATAGGTCATAGAAGTCTGCTTCCTCTAGCTGTTATTCTTCTAGGGTGCCTTATTTTTTCACAGTTTTTTTTTCTTATTATATTCAGTGGGAATTTTGGATGTATGCTGTGTAACCAGTTAGAATATTTACTCCTGGACATGCCTCCATGGATTAGCTCTTGGGGCAATTGAAAGTTGGTCTGTGGATTTGTATTTTCGTATTTTCCTTTTATATAGTTAAGTCTAAAATTTATACAAAACAAAGTTTTTTTTAAAAGCAGTTTATCTTTGGCATAAAATTATCCTGAAGCAAACGATGTGTTTTTATCTTTGATATGTGAGGTAATGTGTTGGGGAGTAATTCAACTTTTAAACATCTAGTTATAATTAAAGATAAAAATGATGATAGAACCCAGTCCTGGCACAAAATTTTTAAAATTTTTACTTTCTTCACATTAATGTAAATGATCATTTTATTCCTGAAGAACATTTCCCATAAATCCTGATATTAACACAGCAGATAACAGATAGCTCAGGGTTGGCACTAGATGCCTTTGTGGCTAGGTCATTTGCTTAAAAGCCTGTTGTACAAATTTTGTAGAAAAATAATGCATTTTTGGAGAATGGGCTCTTAATTTTTTTTAACAGTTTGACATTTAATGGAGTAATTGAGTTAACTAGCTGAGTTGAATGAAAATCTAAAACTGTATGTAACATTTATTGAGTTTGTTAATTTGTAAAAAGCTAGCAATTACATAGTAAAGGAGCAAGCCATAAAGTACTAAGATGCAATGAATAACATCAATACATAGATATAACAGGGGCATTACAAAAATGCTTATTTTTTTGTCTTTTACATGCTCACTCTGCTTCTCTATTTTTATCCATTTGTTTAATTTTTTTAAGGATGAGAGATTATGCATAGCATTGTACCAATTAACCTTCCATTTTAATAATAAACAATAAAAGATTCTTATTAAAAGCAATGGCTTGTCTGCTTATAAAGAAAACCCTCTGTTTAGGACGTAAGAATTAGTCTTCANACTGGAGACTAGTGAGAGACCAGAACAGCTTCAGCCATTCCAGAGTGGCCAAAACCAAGAACCTCTGCGATTTGTACAATGTAGTCTGTGATCATCTCAGTTACTATTTTTACAACTTACAGTGAAANGGTTGAGTGGACTTTGTGGTAAGATTATTCGAGAATATTCACCAGCCTTCTATGGTTTTTGTTTTTGTTTTGTAACTGTTTTTCTGCACCTGGAACTCACTGTGCATGCAGCACAAGCCAGCCTTGAAAAAGCTATCCCACTGAAATGTCATGGTATTTTTTTTTCAGTTTTATTTAATTAATTTGAGGTTATAATATAATTACATCATTTCTCCTTTCTCTCCANTATACCCCTTCTTGCTCTCTTTAACATTCCTGGTCTCTTTTTTTATTAATTGTTACATGAATGTGTGTGTGTATTCCTAAATAGAACCTGGCTCAGTCTGTATAATGTTAACTTGTATGCATGTTTTCAGGGCTGATCATTTGGTACTGGACAACCAATTGGTGTTCTTCCCTGGGGAAGACTATTTCTCCCACTCTCCTTAGTTGCTTGTAATTCTTTGTATATGGTTGAGGCTTTGTGGGCTTTTCCCATCCACTCTGGGATATCTGTTGTTGTTCAGTTCATGTTTAGGCAGTTTTATCTGCACCAAAATAACTTTTTGGCTAGAAAATTACTTTTGGATCATAAGTAATTTGTTATATACAACAGCTTTAAAGGGGCGAGGAGGAGGGGGTTGTGGCTTGGGAAAACTAACCATTGTGTTGANAGTTTTTAAGATTTACCAGCTCCATCTACATAAGAAAGTGCCTCCATTAAAATTTTTAAAAGTTCATTACTTAGCAAACAAGTTTTAGATGTTTCTGAATTGATATGTAAAACATTAAAACTCAAGACATCTTTTTTCTTTGCTGTGGTACTGTGTATAAGATTTGTGGAGGTGAGTTAAAGGGGACGTGAATGGACAGTGCAGCAGTGCAAACATCTGGAGATATTTTTTGGGTTAAAAGTTTTAGAATGTTCAGTTATAGGTATTTGGAAGAAAAGAATTTCCATTGCAACTATATTTTCTCCCGTGAATAACTTTTGTAAAAACTTNCTGCTTGTTTTTTAAGTTGAAGCTAAGTACAGCTATAAATTCTCTTGGGCACTTCAAATGCTGTTTGAAGTGCATTTATCCATCTTGTGCTATAGCCAAAAGGGAGAAACAAACTACCAAATGAAATACTTGAAATTCTGTGATTCACTCTAGTTAAATCTTTTTTTTTTAATATGAGGAGTTTTAGTTTTTGCTGACATACAATGAGGTGAAATAAAATTGGCACCATACAGAACTATAAAATATATCATTTTTAGCAGACACACAGCATTCTGTGCACATTATAGTCTATATAAGGAAGTGAAAAACACACATGCAAACTACCAAACTTTGAATATTAGTTTACACACACAGAACAAAACTAAGTAGCTGTTCTATTTTCTATGAATTTATTGCAAAAATAGATAGTACTAACAACCTAACCTTAAAATTTTTTTCACGGTTTGTTGAACACTGAATTTCATTTTTACTCTTTCTGAGAGCAGGCTTCCAAACATGTGCTGGTCTGTTGTTGAGGTCCTTGTTTTTCCCTGTTCGCTTATATTTGTGTCCTTATGCCAAGAACATACTTTTTACTACTGTTGGCAGTAAGCTCCCAAGTTTACAAATGTTCGTCCTGTGTGCTTTTTCAGAATGATTCTGATTCTTTGAATTTCTTCCACATTTATTTTATAACCACTTTACTAATTTCTATTAAAAGTATGCTGGGATTTTAGTGGAGACCACATTGGGGAATAGTCTCAAAGTATTGAGACTNCTAACTCATGAACATAGGATAGATTTCCATTATTTAAGATTGTCTTTCATTAGTGTGCTATACAAATCTTTTGTGTATGTTGCTAGACATACACAATTGTAATTTTTAGGATTTTATAAACCACTTGTTTTTATGACTATATGATCTCTGACCTTGATACACATCAATTTTTTTTCTTTTTCTTCCATTGGGGGAGGAGCACTTAGGGTGGCACTGGGTCTTACTATGTAGCCCTAGTTTGCTTGGAACTCATGTGTAGATCTGTCTCATTCTGATTCCCAAGTGCTGGGATTAAAGCTATGTGCCACTACTGTTCCAGGTTCTTGGAAGATTTCCATAGCACTGTCTTTAAAAAAAAATGTTTATTTGTATCATCACAAACTTAACACCTTTTATTTTTTACTTATTAAGTACTTTGTAGGCTTTCTNATGTTACTAAGAGTAGATATCTGCTTTATCCCTGGGTAGAATTAATTCCATTTTAAACTACTGTTTATAGAATTAGCCATCGGGTTGTTGTTATACTCTCTTGTTACAATTTTTAAAAAGATGTGTTTTATTTTATTATTATTTTTTGTACTAGAGTTCTCTTGAGTAACAGAACTTATAGAATGGATCTCTATTAGAATAACTTAAAAGCTGTAGTCCAGCNANTCCAACAATGACTGGCTATGAACAGAAAGTCTAAGAATCCATTTGTTGCTCAGTCCATGAGGTTGAATGTCTCAGCTGGTCTTTANTATATGCCAGAATCCTGAAGAAGTAGGATTTAATGCCAGTGAAGGAATGGACTTGCTATGGAAGCAAGAACAAGCAGGCAAGGAGCAAAAGCTTCCTTCTTCCATGTCCTTATGAAGGCTTCTAGTAGAAGGGGTGGCCCAGATTGGAGGTGGGTTTTCCCAGCTCAAGATCTGGATTAAAGGTTTGTCTTCCTACCTTACAGATCCAGATTAGAAGTGGATCTTCCTACTTCAAATTAAACAAAAATCCCTCACAGGTTGTACCTTCTATTTTGGGGATTTAATTAATCCCAGATGTAGTCAAGATGACAACCAANAATAGCCATCATATTATTACTATTATTTTGGTTTTTCAAGACAGGGTTTCTCTGTGTAGCCCTGGCTATCCTGGAACTTGTTCTGTAGACCAGGCTGGNCTTGAATTCAGAGATCCTCCTGCCTCTGCCTCCTGAGTGCTAGGATTAAAGGCTTGCACTATAAACCCCTTGACAAAACCCCATATAGTAATTTGTGAAGTTAGATGACTTCAGAGTCATGGGATCCCATTGGCCTTGCCACACTGTTTTCCTGTACAGTATTGATGATCTCAAATNTTTGCTTTTTTNTGAGAGAAATGACCAGTCAAGAGCTTTATGATATACTGGCATCTACTGGTGATGTTGAACCATCTCAAACTGGTAATTTGTGCTGTACCCAAATATACATTGTCTTTCCTGTGAGCAGTTGCCTGCAGCACTGGTGTGCATGCAAGATAGCTGCTATTCACATTGAGCCTGTAAGTATTCATTCTGAGGTAACTGATTGTCCCTGTCTGCTTTATGCATGCTTCCTGCCAAACCCTGAGTCTACAGTTCATGTATTCCAGCTCCTCTAAAAGGTTCTGCCACTCTTTGGAATTCATTGCTTAGTGATTTCTGCTGTCATGAGTTAAAAAATAATTATGATTCTCTGGTTTTCTATCATTTTTCTTAGGACAAGAGGTGCATTCTTATCTGTGTTCTAAGAAGCAAAACATTAGTGAATTGTCCTGTTATTTTCCTTTGTCAGCTTCATCCAGAAACATTACATACAATAAAATACATATACTGCATTATAAATGTATGCTTGGTGAGCTCTGACAGTGCTATCCTGCTATAATAATGAGGCAGAATATTCCCATCTCTCTGAAAGTTTTCATTGTTCCCCTTCTCTATTAATCCTCATTCAGAATCTGTGGTGCAGGAAACCACACACTGGTCTGCCTTAAGGTACAATAGCTGTATTTGTATTTGCCAGGATTTGAAGTAATTGAGATCATGTAGTGCACACTCATTTGGTCTGACTTAGCCCTACACGGAATTTTTGAGATTTCTTTATGCCACGTGTGTCAGTAGTTCATTGCTTCTGGTTTTATGTTTGTTTGTTTGTCTTTTGTTTTTAAGTGTTGNAGGAAGTTTGCTGGAGGTGGAACAGATTCTTATGTAGCCCATGTTGGCATCTGACTCACTTTGTTTCTGAGGATAGCCTTGAATCCTGATCCTCCTACCTCCATCCCCCAAGTGCTTGGACTAAACACATGTGCTACCATGCCCAACTCTGTTCCCTCTAATTGCCTCGTGATACTCCATTTGTGGGTGCACTAGCAGCTCACCTAATGAAGAGGCTGTTTTGTTTTTAGTTGATAGGAATAACATTTCTCTGAGTTTTCTTTTGCAGAGTACTTTATATATGTTTTTAGCCTGGTTATGTGGCAAGAACATTGATTTTTTTTTAAGTTTTAATTTTGTAATTTGATCATTTCAATATATACTCTTATTACTCTCCTCCACACACACTGTTATTGNTCTCCTATTTCTGTGAACCCCACCTCATCCCTACTAGTTCCCTTTCACAAATTTATGACTTTGGNGTTGTTTTTGTGTGTGTGTGTGTGAGTTCTTTAGTTTAACTCAAGCTATCTATGGGACCATTGTATTGGAACTAGCAATTGGAGCTTTAAATAAGGATAAACATATACTGAGGCATTTTTCATTGTGTGTGTGTGTGTGTGTGTGTGTGTGTGTGTGTGTGTGTGTAAGTGTGTGGTAAGAACACTCAAAATCCCTTTTCATACCTTTTGAAACATACTGTTGTATGTTTCAAACAGCACACTAGAACTTTCTGCTCTTACTCAGTGTGACCTTGTTCCCACTGGCCATCTGCTGACTGCCCCTTCTCCCCATTACTCTCCCTAGCATCCCAGAGCCAACACTCATTCTTGTAAACTAACCCTTTAGGTCCCACGAACAAATGAGATATGGTGCTTGAATCTGCCTGTCTTATCTTAACATATGCCTCATTTCCATCAATGTCATAAATGATATTTCATTATTTTATGAGTGAATAGTGTTCCATCATTTATATGTACCACCTTTCTCCACTCTCTCCCCGTCAGCTGTCCATTTCTGAATTTCTGTTTTGTGGTTATTGTGAGTAAGCGCTGCAGTGAACTTGGGCATGTGGATCCTCTTTAACATAGGATTTTCTTTCCTTTTACTATAACCAGCTGATGGAATATCTGGATCATGTGGTAGTTTCAATTTTTTGGAGGAAGTCCCATATGCTTTTCCTAAATNACTGAATTAATTTATATTTTTATCAATAGTGTATTGTGGTACTACTTTCTCCACNTGCTCTCCAGCACTTTGACCCTAGCTATTCTGACTGAGGTAATATGATATCTCATTGAGGTTTTGATTTGTATTGTCTTTAATGTGAACATTTTTCTATACACTTATTGGTAATTTATATGTTTTTGAAGATAAGTGTCTAATTGGACCCATTATGTGTTTTTAAATTAGGTTATGCGTTTTTTTTTCCTATTGAGTTTGGAGGCATTTTCCCCATGTTTTATCTAGTGGTTCACTGTTTCTGGNCTCCTATTTACTTAATATACTTTGAGTTGATTTTTTGTACACTGTGTAAGATAGGCACCTAGTTTCTTTTTTCTTCATGTGGATATCCACTTCTCTTAGCATCTTGATGCACGTTCTGTGCACATGTTTTAACATTCAGTTGATGTAGTCGTATGGATTTACTCCGTTCTCTCTTTTGCCTCACTGGTCTGTATTTATGCCAGTACTATGCTATTTTGATTACTAGAGTTTGGTAGTACATTTTGAAGTCAAATAGTATAATAATGCCCCTCCTGCTGTGTTCTCTTCCTTAGGATTGCTTTATCTAGTAGGGTTTTGTGATATCATTAAAAATTAATTAGGTGCGGTGGTTCAGTGGTTAAGAGCACTTACTGCTTAGGCAATGGACCTAGGTTTGGTTCCCAGCATCCACACGGCAGCTCACAACCATCTGTAACTCTAGCTCCAGGGGATCCAGTGCACTCCTCTTCCCTCTGTGTGTACTGAGCATAAAATTGCTTTTTATGGTTTGGTGAAGTGTTTTGTGCTTTCCTTTTGGGTTTTACTTTTATTCATTGTTCCATCATGAGTCAGTTTTTTTGAATAAAGCTTTTAGATTTATTTACTTTATTTTATGTGTGTGAGTGTTGCCTTCACATGTATGTCTGTGCACCAGTTGCCTGCCTGATACCCGTGAAGGCCAGAAGAGGGTGTTAGATTCCCTGNAATGGAGTTACAGACTGTTGTGAAACTGTCATGTGGGTATTGAGAATCTAAGCTAGGTCCTCTGGAGGAGCAGCCATTGTTCCTAACCACTGAGCAATCTCTCCAACCCCCACACACCAGTTTTTAATAGAAAAAGAACAACTTGAGGTTCATCACTCCTCCATATAGATTCAATTTTTTTGAGAATCGTTGAAAATAGTGTTCTTTTCTAATTGGGTTATTTTAACTTCTTTATATATATAAAAAAATCTGTTGACTACATACATGTGTCCTGGGACATAATGTCTTACCTGTTGTGATGGCTCTTCTTGGTTGTCAACTTTACTA
The DNA here is from genome assembly GCA_001675575.1 of Neotoma lepida. Classification (NCBI taxonomy): domain Eukaryota; kingdom Metazoa; phylum Chordata; class Mammalia; order Rodentia; family Cricetidae; genus Neotoma; species Neotoma lepida. The sequence continues at coordinate 17,610 of LZPO01109505.1, forward strand.
CATATGGAATTAAACTCAAGCAGCTGGGTACACCTGTGAAGGATTTTCTTAATTAATCATTTGAAATGAGAAGACCCACTTTGAATCAAGATCTTTTGAGGTAGGAAGATCCACCTTTAATCTGGGCCACACCTTCTGGTGGCAGCCTAAATAAAGGACATGGGAGAAGGAAGCTTTTACTCTTTGCCTGCTTGCCTTTGCTCTTGCTGGCAGGTCCATTCCTTCACTGGCGTTAGAGCCTGCTTCTTTGGGATTCTGGCATATACTGAAGACCAGTTNAGACATCCAGCCTCATGGAATGAACAGCTACTAGATTCCTGGAACTTCCATTGGTAGACAGCCGTTGTTGGACTAGCTAGACCACAGCTTGTAAACCATTCTAATAAACCCCAATAGTGAGTTCCTGATTCAATGAGAGATCCTTTCTCAAAGGAGTTAGATGAAAAGCAAGAGAGGAGAATGTCCAGTGCCCTGCTCTGGCCTCCCAGTGTATCTGAAATTATGGGAATAAATCCCCTTTTCAGTTTGCTTTCATTACTACAGGTGAGTGATGAAGAATTGCATTATGTGAGTTATGGACCCACAGTGTATTAGNCGCTAAAGGGAAGAGTTAAACCAGGTAGTGCTACAAAGTCTCAAGATATCTCAAACATACAAATCAAAAGATTATGCCTTTTAGGATCAGAAAATTGCTTGTTTTGGTCAGATGATAAAACAAATTAGTGTTAACTGGTGAGCAGATATCTCATCAGTTCTTCTGAATAGACATTTTTTTCCCCTTGTTT
>LZPO01109507.1:4927-18354 GCA_001675575.1 Neotoma lepida
GGAACCAGCCCAAGAGAGAGAAGAGTGTTGCAGTCAGCAAGGCTGGAAGGAGTTGAAGATCCAAAGAGCCATCTACACTCTTTGATATCAGACATAGGCTACAGGATTTGGAGTTTGCGCTGACGGGTTTTAGTCTTGCTTCAGTCTAGTATTTTCCCACTCTGCCTCCTAGCCTCTCTTTTTGAATGGTATATTCTGTGCTATTATATGTTGAAATTATATTATTTTCTTTTTGATTTTATAGGAGGTTGGAGTTGAGAGAATGCGTTGAGTCTTAGGACTTTGGACTTTGGGCTTTTAAAAAGCCTTGAAACTGAAAAACTCTGGGAACTTTTGAAGGTGGATTAAGTGTATTTTGCATTATGATATGACTATAAGTCTTAGGAGTCCAAGGAGTTGGTTATGGTTGTTTGAATGAGGATGGTCCCCATGGACTCATATATTTGAATACTTGTCCTCTGGATCTGTTTGGGGAAGGATTAGGAGGTGTGGTTGTTGGAAGGGATGTGTCACGAAGGGTGGTCTTTGAGGTTTCAAAAGCCCAAACCAGGCCCAATGTTTTTCTCTTTCTGCCTCATGTCTGTGGATCAGAAGTAAGGTCTCAGATACTGCTCTAGTGCCATGCCTGCTGCCATACTTACTGCCATGATGGTCATGGCCTAACTCTCTGAAACTGTAAGAAAGTTCTTGAATAAATCAATAAAATACTTTCTTTTACAATAATAACTTTCTTTTATAATAAGTAGCTAGTACATTCTGTGTTCCATACCAGCCATTCACTGAGAGAGAGAGAGAGAGAGAGAGAGAGAGAGAGAGAGAGAGAAAGCTAAATGTCACCCTAGATCTAGAATCACTTAGATGGCAATCCTCTGGCACCTTTAAGATTATCTACATTAAGTTAACTGACGTAGTAAGATCCACCATAAGTGTGGGCATGGTTCTTCTATGGGCTTCATTTCTGAACTGAAGAAGAGAAAGATTGCTGAGCACTAGATTACTCTCAGTGTTTCCTGCCTGTGGTCATGATCTCAATTCTGCCTCAATTCCTTCTGACATGACTTCCTCATCATGTTGGAATGCATTCTTGAACTATAAGCCAAAAGGAGCTCTTCTTTCCTCAATTAGCTTTGATCAGATATTTTGTCACACACACACACACACACACACACACACACACACACACGTCCCTATTATAGAGCTTTGCAGCTACACAAGATGAGAGTTAAAAGTCCCACAGACCAGTCAGTAGGCAAGAGTATTGTTACAATGATAGAATATAGCATTGAGACTGTCACAAAAGAGTCACCTAGCAAAAATTGACTAGAATGGAAATAAGGTTGTAAGGAGGAGGCTGTGGGAGGAATTCTAAACTGAATAAAGAAGCATTACCCAAACAATAGCAGGGAAACATATCTTTGCTAAAGTGACAACTTGTACAAAAGTCAAGAAACAGATCACACTAGTTCAAGGAGGCTGAAACTGAGTGTGATGAGAGCAGAGGGGAACAATGAAGCCAGGAGGTCAACATAAAACCTGAAAGAAATCTTCCAACTCAGGCCAGAGGGTCTAAGTTTATTCTAAAGAAACAAGGATTTAGGCTGGGAGAGTAATAAAATCACATTCTGTAACTCAGACAAAAAAATCGTAGAAAGGGAAGAAAGGTTGCCTAGGTAAAGGGCAGTTAAAGTTATCTAGGTACCAGTTTGTGGTGATCTGAGTGAAAAAAAAAAGATTAGGGAAAAAATTCCTGGGGTTGTTGACTTGAATTAATTTGCTTATTGGAATGAGAGGAGACAGCTGGTTGAGACTGCTGCTCACACTAAAGTGTTGTGAACAGAAATATATTCCTTGGAACACAAGCCACAAGAGAAGGAAGGGGNGTGTGTGTGTGTGTGTGTGTATGTGCGTGCGTGTGTGTGTGTGTGTGTGTGTGTGTGTGTGTGTGTGTAGTGTGAATTTGATGAAGGCAGGCAATGAACCTTGGTTTTGAAAACATTACTACAGCGATAGCTATAATGAATTTAAGTAGTTATTTATATTAGTTAAGTGGATACATAAGCCTGCAGGTAAGGTGAGAAGCAACGACTAGAGGCATAGATTGGAAGCGGTTTCATGAACTTTGTTTTTCAGTAGCAAAGGTCTTTATTGTAAAGGAAATGAAAGAACTGCCTCCTACTCTCCCCTTGAAGTCTGTGGGCCACAGGGTGATCCCAGGCCACTTGGAACAGGGTTCCTTATGTGAGCATGGAGTTTGGAGCCCATAAAATCCAAAACTACAAATTGGAAACATTTCTTGGATTGTTTCAAGCTTCCAGCCAAAGGAAAGTATACTGGTTCCTTCAGCTCCTGGAGCAAGTTTGTGTCCCTTGACTCTCTTCCATTTTTTCATCACAACCTCTTCACAGACCTAATCAGAAGCTCAAGTTCTTCTACGCTTATATTTATTGAGGCTAAAGGACACCAACCTTGCTTGAAAGACACTAATCCTAGGCTGGAGAACTGAAACTTAACAATTACATTAGCTTGTCAAGGGAGACTATGAGATGTGAACAAATCAGTCCTTGGGGGAAGAAAGATGGCTCCATCATTTTTAGTTATAATTATCGTATCTGCTCACCTCTTAGCTGATCAGGCTCCTGCTTCTGGGTTGCCTAGGTTCTTTATAGTTCCAGGTACCTGGGAGATCTTCCACCAGACAGTCAGGATCAATTTGGTCTTTGTGCAAATTAAAAATCCTGCCTATCTTGACCCTAAAATTCCTCAGGAGCAGAGTGAAGAGAACCTTCTATAGATCAGATCATCTTGAGCAGCTTGGGCCGAGTTCAGTATTGTCCAGCCTCTGTGTCATGATTATCAGCATCGTATTTTGACAAAATTTCATACTTTAACACCTTAATTAATCTTTTCCTTTGTCTTGCTACTCCCATTGCCCTGAACTTGGATCTTGCTCATCCATATCTCATCTCTTCAGTAGNCTCTGAGCTGATTTCTGTGTTTCCACTCCGTTTACTTTTATTTTATCAATTCTGCATAATTTTCTAAAATGCCTTTCTATGCTACTTCCCTTCCTGAGAAATTGATTCAAATTGTTCAGCTGGCATTTCAAGGCTCTCCCATATCTGAAGATGTATTAATTTTCCATTTAACTGCCACCATCTCCTCCCAGTGATTTCTCTGCTGTGTGCATATATTCCTACATTTTCACTTTCTCTTGCTGTTCTCTCTTAATACCAGCACAAATATTGTCTTTCCTTAAGAACCAAATTGCATCCTTCTCCCATCTTAAAAAAAAAGCATTCATAATTAGCTACTAACTACATTTATTCTTTCCTTAATACCTACAATGTATATACCCATTGAATTACAAATGCAAAAGCTAGAAGAGATAGAAAAGTCATTTAACACACTATCTTCTCAAATAAATGCATAAACTTGGGCCCTCTCAAATCAAACTGACCTCACAAGTCCACTCTGTGCAATCTTCCACTTTATGTATGCTTTGCTAGTCTTTTCATACTTGCACTGCTGTTGAGAGTGAACACTCTTCTAGTCTGCCTACTGCCTCTTCGATAAGATTTTCATCAGCCAGTACCCTGTTGAACAGAATCCAAACTGAGTCCAATGGCCCTATTAAAACTAACAAAGCTTCACTGCTTCAAGAAACCTGATGCTAGGTTTGGTGCTTTGAGTAGGAATGGCCCCCATAGACTCATGTGTTTGAATGCTTGGCTTATAGGGAGTGGCACTATTAGGAGGTGTGGCCTTGTTGGTGTGGTGATTATTTGTAATCTAAGAAATAAAGCTTGCCTGAAGATCAGAGGACAGAGCCAGCCACAGAGTTAAACATAGAGGTCAAGCAGTGGTGGCACACATCTTTAATCCTAGCATTTTGGGAGGCAGAGATCTGTCTGGATCTCTGTGAGTTCAAGGCCACACTGGGCTACATGAGATTGATCCAGTCTAGGAGAGAAACAGAGCCAGGCAGTGGTGGCACACACCTTTAACCCCAATATTTGGGAAGAACACATGCCATTAATCCCAGCACTAGGAAGGTTTAGATAGAAAGTGAAATGGCTGGACAGAGAAAGACATATAAGGTATGAGGAGACAGGAACTAGAGACCCCTTTTGGCTGAGGACTCAAAGGCATTCAGTCAAAGGATTNGTAGAGTTGGCGGGGTGAGAAGTGGCTGGGGCTTGTTCCTTTGTTTCTCTGATCTTTCATCATTTACCACAATATCTGGCTCTGGGTGTTTATTGTAAGACCATTTAGAATTTGTGCAACATGTTGGAGTAGATGTGGCCTTGTTGGAGGAATTATGTAACTGTGGGGGTGGGCTTTGAGGTTCCATATGCTTAAGCTATGCCCACTGTGGGACACAGTTCACTTTCTGTTGCCTGCAGATCAAGATGTAGAACTCTCAGCTATCATGTCTGCCTGCACACTGCCTTGCTTTCTGCCATGATGATAATGGACTTAACTTCTAAAACTATAAGCCACCCCCAATTAAATATGTTTCTTTATAAGAGACATTATGATCATGGTGTCTCTTCACAGCAATAGAAACCCTAAGACCCTAAGTTCTCTGAAGATTTATGTGTTCATTTTCTATTTTTTTTTTCTTTTCCAAATTTGAATTTTTAGTGTCTTATTGTCTTCGAAGTAAGCATTACTGGTCAAAATAAATAGAGGGTTCCCTTAGCTGGTAAAAATCTGGTAAAAAAAAAAAAATTAAATCTAAAACTAGGGGAAATGCACAGGATGGCACCAAGTCACTGCCACTGCTTCTGGTAGTGAAGCATAAGCCTTGGACGTTCAGAATGTGACGTGCAGCCACTGTGAAGTTTCCCAGCAGGACAGCCCTTCCTTCTCCTGGGAAGGCTCATGCATAGCAGAAACTGCCCTGGGAGGTCCTTGTTACCCAGTGGGTTTCAATAGGAGTGGCATATTCTAGGCATCACTGGGGAAATTGAGATCAAGAAGTAAATAAGTGAAACAAAAAAAGTTACTTATCAGGGCTCTCTTCTGGGTGCCCACTGATTTTTCAAGTCTGAATGACTCATTAAATCAGAATCCTATTTTTTTAAAAATATCAGGACAAAGCCATTTATGCTTCATTCTATCTATATTACTGATAATTGTTGCTGTGATAAAAAAGAAACTGCACTCTCCAAGTCTAAAATAATTTGCTTGGTACTGGTTTATTTATATTGGCTCTTAAAATGTTTTTAATCAAAATTTATTTATATAGGAGATATTTCAACCCCAGACATTTATCTGTTTAGATGATAGTTATGGCCAATCACAACAGTAAATGTCAATTCCTAGACCAACAGCTCACACTTGCTCAATATAAATGTTATAAATTGGTGCTCAAAGCTTTAGTGTGTTTAATAAAAGCTTGATAGTTTTCTATGCTTTTTCCCCATTTCCTGGCACAGTTGACTTCCAGAGTATCTGAGCACATGTGGAAGTGATGCCCTTTAAATAAATCAAGATGATATAAGGGGTTGGGGAGGGAGACCAGCTTAATATCAGAAAAGTGATTTGCCTTTCCCTCCAAAATAAACTAAATAAGGAGCTAAGGAAACAGCTTGAAAAAATAAAATTATTGTTCAAGTATTTCTGTCTTAAAATAATTTAACTAAAAACAATCTCCTCATAAAGTGAGAAAAAAATGAACAAAAGAAAAGATAAAAATTATGATTCAAGTATTTCCATTTTAAAATAATTTAACTTAAAACGGTCTCCACGTAAAAATGAGGAAATATTGGGCAAAGATGTAATTCCTTGTAGTGGGGTTGAGATTTATCGATTTTCCAATCTTAAAGCTAGTTGAGTGTCTGTAAGAGACTCAGTATGACAGATTACAGGGTGAAGGATCAAGTGGGTAAGCCTCCACCTACATTTTCTGTCTACAACAGAGCACATGATTTGAGCAGTCTCACTACTCAAACAGGGTTAAAACCACCTGAGCAGATCAAACCACAGAAATGGTCCTCTCTCAGTCATGCAGCTGGGCTCAGAATTGGAGGTTCAGCAGCTCAGAGGTACTGATCAAGCAGAAAAGAATCACACCTTCTACAGCAACTTGCTTCCACAGTGAAGACTGCAGCCTGACCTGAGGTGCCACATCTTAGAGGACAGGAAAACAGAAAACAAGGGGGACAAACTTATCTCAGCTAATCTTGTTGTAACATTGTGCCCAGGACTAACAAAGTAATCAAAACCCAGAAGAAAACTCCAGTGGAGAGATAAAAACAATCATTTATCAACACTGCAATAATTATCACCAAAATGTGGGTGATGGGAATGAGGGTCATTTACAGGGAAAGAAGAATCATTCGGGTTTTAAATCTGTAATTTATAATGATTTTATTGAAAACAATGTCATTCTGATTAAATGACAAAAACAAATAAAAATATGGCATGGGCAAATATTACATACCCACAAATGATTTTGTCTGTTAGAACTCCTATAATAAAATATCAGAGACTGGGTGGTTTAAACAATATAAATGTTATTTTTCCTCATTCCTGGAGGGGAGAAGTCAACGATGAGAGTATCAGCATGCTTGGTTCTTCTGATGTTCCTCATCTGGATTAGGAGGTAGTGTCTCTGTCTTGAGCAAGAAGGTAGATACACATAGTATAACAAAAGTTATATTTTATTATACTGAGGGTCCTCACACTATGTTCACACTCTAAATATCCCTGACTACAATCCTAAGCCTATCTCCTCAAGGCAGTTCACCTGTGCGACACATCTTAGCTGAAGGTCAGGTCCAGTCTCTAACAAAAGTCCCTTATTCAAGGGTCAGGATCCTGGGGGAGACTCTCCAGCCACAGAGCAGATCAAGGAGGCATCTTTCCATATGTGCAGAGCAGAACATTGCTCTTGGTCTCTGCTTATATTCTGTCCAGAGGGCATGATGGGGTCTAGGACTGTCTGCTTATCGTTAGTGTGTGGTGTCACTGAGTTCTGGTTATCAGGTGCAGCCTTTAGTGTAGTGTGGTTCCTAACTAAGCTATTTTTACATGTCTAAAAGGCATTTTTACCATGCTCATTACATTCATTGCATGTATTATAATTTTTAGATGTCTAAAAGGCAATTTTTTGCTATACTCATTACTTTACATCCCCTGGTCCTTGAGGCATATACAGTGTCCATGAGAACCACATATAAGAATTTTTAACAACTTGACAGTAATTTTCAAATTCATACCACAACAGGAAAAGAAGAAAGCATACAATAAATATTCCAATCTCTAATAAACAAATAAACGTAAAATAAATAAACTTTCAGGTACTCAAATATATAATTATTAAGCAAAATAGTCAAAACAAGGTAAATCATAGAATATTGCCATGATCCCTATGGCATATACACATCTTCCAAATTTTTATTTTCTCTAGGTTTGGTATGCACCACATTGAAAAACACATTCAGAAATAAAAGGTAATACAATCACATTCAAACAAAAATGTTGTTGAGTAAAGGAGGGCCTAGCAGAGTTGGAGCTGTGGGACTCTGTACTAAATCAATCGTAATAAAGCATCATCCTAACTTCATCAGGGTCAAGTAGGAGCATGTGGGTCATGGCCATGCATCATGTGTTCCTTCTTTTATTAATGAAAAGAGCAACTAAGAGTCCAGTAAGCTTTATAATTAGCTTCCACTGTTGTTTCTCAGTTTTGTGTATGGTAATATTATGAAAAAGCAAATGATGAAAGTAAAGCATCAGGAAGTCTGGTGAGTCTCCAGAGGCATCCACCTCCAGTCTAAGACCAACACATACACACCATCTCTTTTTGCAAAAATGGCAATTACTTATAGGGTACAACGAAGAATCTGGAATACAATATCCCTGGCCAGAGGTGTCACCATAGAGATGAAACATCTCCTGAAGAAGTTCTTCCAATCATGGTTTGCATAAATGTGTCTGCCCAAATCATACATAGCTGGTTTCTTCCTTCTGGTGGGAGAGTAGTCTCTGGAGTTTGTTGTCATAGTTCCTCCTAAAGTGAAGCTTATTAATCAAGCCCAAAATAATCATAAAGAGTTTACATGCTAAACGGGCCAATATAATGTATACAAAAAGCCAAAACCTCTTNTTTATCCAGTAGAATAAGTTCCAGGTAGGGAAGCAAGTATAGTCAAATCCAAATATCCTACCAATCACATCAAATAAAGAGCATTTTTTAAGGTTTCTAACTTTATGGTTCTAGGCAACAGTGTCTGCTTTGAGTACAGCTGATAAAGATTGGACTCTATCTGTAGCCCCAGGGTCTCAATATCCCTAGTAATCTCATAATCCATTGACTGCAATTGTGGCACGTTAAAGGAGAGAACAATGGAAAGGTCATTAATTAATGTCTTTCCTAGTCTTTCCTAGCAAGTCATCTTTGTGTTCATCTTTATATAGGCCACCTGCATCAAAAACATGTCTCTGTGCAAACAGTAGGCGAGAGATCTTGAACATGTTTACCTGTCCTGAGAAATGAACTGTAATTCTAATAGCATTGTATATAGCCATACATCCAGGTTCTGCAGAATAAAAAGTGAAGTCCACCGTGTCCATGGTAATATTATAGATGTCAATAGTGAAATTGAAAGCCTTCATGGAGCACACAGTAAAGATTCCATTTCCAATGTGAGCACACAGTAAAGATTCCATTTCCAATATGTGTGAGTTGGTTTGCAAAGACCAAAGGGGTCAGTTCTGATATTTGGAGCTCATTGGACATAGGATGGGTGGCCGCAAAAGTGTTGGCCCAAGTGAGAAGGTATGTTCCTCTGGGTAGTAAACATCCTCTGCATTAGTCCAACTAATCCATAGAGAAGAATCCATGGGTGTAACAATACATCCCCAATTTTTCTGGACTACAGGTCTGTGGTCAGCTGGTACTGCATTGTCCATATAGACTAAAAGTAAGTGCATTTTTTTTTCTTTTTCGAGACAGGGTTTCTCTGTGTAGCTTTGCGCCTTTCCTGGAACTCACTTGGTAGCCCGGGCTGGCCTCGAACTCACAGAGATCCGCCTGCCTCTGCCTCCCAAGCGCCACCACCGCCCGGCTAAGTAAATACATTTTGTAGAATCCATGCTCTTACTAAGANGTTTCCCTTGGGTCTAGTAGAGTCCTACACACCATCATTTCTGTTCCAAATCCTGCAGAAAAGAACTGAGACAAGTCTGTCTCTACTCTTTGAAAAGTGAGTCATGCTTGGATACTGTGGGAGCCCACAGAGACTTATTCCTTCTTGATCTTATTCCTTCTTGACTCATGGTCAGAGAGTCCTAGCTTGTTTTGCCCCACAAAGCTGGACAATAGTATGTTTTGGCCAAAGGCGTGGTTACCAGGTGTCTTATACTTCAAGGCCTAATTACAGGATGTTTTGCCATAAGGCGTGGCTACTTGTTGTTTTGAGAATTAGGGAAGTGTTTACACTTGTCTGTACTTTGTCCTTGAGAGGGGGAGGTCTTTCACCACTCCCCTTGCTGGTGTATGAAAAGCTCCTGAGGAATAAACTCCGGGCAACTGTGGTACTGACCCAGAGCTCTCCTAGTGCTATTCTGTGTCTCTGTCTTTTTCTTTTTTCTATTATTTCCTAATCCTCACTCCTCCCTTCAAGGACTGTTTGATAGTTGGGCTGGGACTGGAAAGGACACATTCTTCTCTTTGCCTGTTCCCTTGAATAAATTGTAGCCAATAATTTTGAGAGATCTAATTGGCTACAGCTAGTCTCTTCAAATTTTCAAATGTATATTTGTTAGTATCTGTCAACAATTGCTTTAATAAATTTATTTCCAGATGAAGGCCTATAATCAGATTGTGAGTAGTAACTAGACCATCAGACAAGGCATTAATAGCCCATGTTGGTTGTTCAGTAAGATTTATGATGTCAACTATATCTTCACTGATGTCCAAAAGAACAGAAGATGCTATTGCAGCTCCCTGTAAGGAGCCAACCAACACAGCTCCAGCAACCATCAATTGTAAAGGTTTTCTTGCAGCAAACCTATTTCCTGAGGAGTAGGAGAAGACTGGTATTCTCCTAAATTCAGTCTCAGAGCAGAGTTCTTGGGGTGGGAGCCATGATTTGAGGTTGAAGGTAAGTGAGATCTTCTGGATCCTAGGTAATTAAAAGTCTTACAGGTAGGATAAGGTTCGGCATAATCATGGGTGCTTTGGTAACCATTGGAGGGGAGCAAGGAGAGTTAACAAACGCTGCCTTTAGTGGGCTGTGAAGAATTTGTTGCTCTTGTCCCATCCTCCTCTATCAATGATGCGTGGTATTCGGCTGTCTTCTTTGACTCCCTGGGTTAAAGTCTTCCATGTCTGGCATCTCAAACCTTATTCTCCCTTGTTTTTCACTGTAAGGTGGGAGGATGATTTCAGAGATATTTCTCTCCAGTGGCAGTTATAGATGGATGCTGCTGTGGTATTTCTCCAAATCTGTGTTACATGGCAATTCAGTGGGTTTCTTTCTTTAAAATTGGTGATTTTAGCTTCTTCTGGGTCATTGGTGACTCTGGCTCTCAAAATTGGTACAAAATGGGCGTTAGCCTTTCTCCATTCATCACAATAGCGATACCAAACTGTGTTCCCCATAGCTTCACAATGAGCACATTAAGCATAGAATGCATTCCTTGGTGTATGTGAGGTTTAGGGATGAAGTGTCCATGGTCCCAGGATTCTGGTAGGAATCCATCCAAGGTGTAGTAGGGTAAGTTACCAATACCACATTATTCTTAGTTTATATGTTTGTTGTTCCTATAGTCTACTGTGACTCTCCATTGATTATTTGGCTTCTCTACTGGCCAAACAGGACTACTGAAGTTGAAGTATTGTATGGGTTCAACAATATCTTCCTTCAATAATTTGTTTACAGTTTCAGTTATGGTTTTATCACCTCCCTTGATAGAGTATTGTTTGGTAAATGATCCCTTAATTTTAGGGAGTTCTATAGGAGGAATTTTTACTTGGGTAATGTTACAACTTAGTGTTTAAGATTGTTTAATGCAAGGCCATTGGGGAAGTAATTAAGGTATGACATCCATCCCCAGCACACAATTAGGTGCTTGTGGAAATATTGTGGAAATATTCAGAGATCAACTATATAGTAATAATTCTATATTTTCTATTCCTGCTTAAATGGTTTTCTTGCTACTCCTTCAATAACTACATAATTTGGGGATTTGGCAAGGTGGGTAGAGGGTTGCAACAGCCACTGGGGTGGACAATGGAATATCTACCTTAGATTCCTTCTTGAGCCTAGGTAACTTTTGTTGTAACAAGCCACATGTTCTGTTCTATCTACCCTTGGGACAGTTCTCATCCTTTACATTCATTTTTCTTAATTCCCATTAGTCTCCGCATTTTGTCAGTTTGCCATATAATAGAAGCATTTGACTTCTCTTATTCTAAAGTACCAATTTAGATTGCTGATAGAGTAGGCCTGTTTTACCAGCTTTTCGTATTTAAGACCTGCCCTGGTTACTATTCTCTTCACTATTCAGTCCCTTGCATAACTCTGAGCAAACTGCTCCTGCTTCCTGGTCTTTAGGCAGAAGCCCATGCCTTTGTGGGAGAGTTCCTACCACAGAGGTTCCTCCTCAGGGTTCTGGTTCCTCCCTTCCTGTGACCATTTCCCCACTACCCAGTCTTAAGGCAAAAACCTGTACCTTTGTGGAGGGAAGTCCTACAGTCAGGAATTCATCCTTCTCCCTGGGGGAAATCTGGCATGTGCTTGGAATAGCAAGAACTCAGTTTCACCTTTTCTAGGGATTGTCTAAGATCCTGCTGACTGCACCAACTGTGGTGAGCAAGAAAGTAGATACACATAGTTAGTATAGAAAAAGTTTTATTATGCTGAGGGTCCTCACACCAAGTTCACACTCTAAATATTCCTAACTACAATCCTAAGCCTATCTCCCCAAGGCTGCTCACCTGTGTGACATATCTTAGCTGAAGGTCAGGTCCAGTCTCTAATAGAAGTCTTTCATTTGAGGGTCAGGATCCTGGGGGAGACTCTCCAGCCACAGGGCAGATCAAGATAGCATCTCTCTAGATGTGCAGAGCAGACCATTGCTCTTGGTCTCTGCTTATATACTGTCCAATGGACGTGATGGGGTTCTATGACTGTGTCTGGTTTTCATGAGTGAGTGATGGTCCTGGATTCTGGTTATGAGGTGTAGCCTTGGGTATAGTGGGAATCCTGACTGAGCTATTTTTACACGTCTAAAAGACATTTTTACCATGCTCATTAGAGTCCCCTTGTCTCCACATAGTCTCTTTTCTATGTTTCATCTGGGCCCTTGCCCTTTCAGCTTACAAGAACAGTAATTATATTGGAAGAAGGCCCATTCACATAGCCAAGGTCATGTCTCTAAGTATAGTCACACTTTAAAGTACTGTGGATTACAATTTTAACAGAGGAATTTGAGGATGTAACAGAATTGAGGCCATATAGTTATATATTTCCACATGTGTCCAGATTCTCTGGAAATCAGCTACAGTGATCTATAACATTTGTATTGAATAAGTGTGCGCCATTGGTTTACGAATTGACATTTACTGCTGTGGTTGGCTTTTCTTTCTTTGTATGATAATTAATTATTTTTGATCTATAGATATGATATTGTATCCACATTGTGCTTAGGCTTTTTAGTACTGAACGTATACACTTATTATTCCATAAAACTAGGAGTCTTGATTTTTAAACATGTTAAATGCAACCTAAGTTCTATGAAATTAATTTATTTGGTAGTGTTACTGTTTTGATAGAAACAAGCTATAATGTTATAACATGTAGAATAAGAACACAGTGTCAATGAACATGGCAAAATAAGGATCTCTAATTTTTTCCCTCTACAGAAATAATGAGAGCAATGTTGAAATTGTCAGAGGATCTTTTTCAGAATTCTGAAAATTAAAGGCTTATAGTAAATGAGAACATGGCTGAATCTTGCTAAAAGGAAAAACAAAACCAGTGAACTTTTAGGACTGTTTAATTTGCCTTATTCTCAACACTTTATCTCACTTGCAGGTTACTTTGAATTCAGAAGTCACAGTCAAAGGAAATTCAGCAGACTCCCAGCAACCCGGGCATCCTTCTGAGGCCCAGAGGATGAACTGCTTCAAACTACACGCCCAGAGACTTGTCATTATTTCCCATATCTGATGGTTAGTGGGAAGATTCCACTCACCAGGCTAGCTTTATTTCACCGGGTTGAAACTTGCCTAGTGCAAACAGCCTTTTCTCTGGAGACAACTGCTGAAAACAATCAACAGCAATGGCTGAATGAAACATCTATCAATTATTCTTTATCAATAAAAACTTGGGAGTCAGATAATCAGGGTAAGAACCTTGAATGATCAGAGATGCAGTGGAGAAGCGACCAGTGATATCTCTCTCTCTCTC
>LZPO01109509.1:0-14016 GCA_001675575.1 Neotoma lepida
GGCATTTATAATTAAGAATGTGTGATTCATTTGGGAGCTGTGGGGCAGGCCCCCAAGAGCCAAAAGAGCTAAGAGTAAAACCAACTACAGTTGATGTGATTTGGTGGTAGACATTTTTTCTTTTAGCTTTTATTGTTTCTCTTACAGTTTCATGTGTGCATACAATGCACAGTTTCATGTGTGCATACAATGCACAGTTTCATGTGTGCATACAATGCACAGTTTCATGTGTGCATACAATGCATCCTCCTTTCATGATCTCCACCCACTTTCATCTCCTGCACTTATCAATCCTCACTCGTTAGCATTTTCTTTCTCACATTCATATTGTTTGGTATTGTGAAGTTCTGAGTTTAACCAAAGCTGTCTGTGTGACCATGGTTTAAAACTAAATGTTGGAGATGGGGGGGGGGTGCTCACAAATGCCAATGGTAGGGGCTTGATAAGTGCCTTCCTTGTCCATGACTGACTATGTCAGGACTAGCCTTGTGAGGCTCAGCCTCTCTAAGATTTCAGTATATTAGTCATCCATTTTTTTTAAATGGTTCAAAAATTGAACTGTAAAGAAGCCTATAATCCGAAAAGGCTAGGAAATAGATAAGAAAGACAAAACCATCAAAACAAAAAACTGAGAAGTATTTGGACCAGTAGATGGCAGTAGAACATTGTTTTTTAGTATAATATTGCAAGACACAAAACTGGCCAAATGTTGATGAAGCAAAAGCAAAAACAAAAACAAAACCAACTACTAGTTACCCAGTATTGTTTAGATAACTCGTCAGGCATGGTGGTACATGCCTGAAATCTCAACAGTTGGGAGTCTAAACCCAGAGGATTGCAGTCAGTGTGGAGCCAGCCTGGCCTACATAAATAATTCTTAGACGTTGTCCCAAAAAATGAAGATAGATAAATCAAAATACTTCTGTGCTTTAGTTAGTGGTGATGAATTGATATTAGTTGTAAGACACAGCAGTAATTCTAATGGATGAAATGTAGTATATTAACCGAAGTTGTTAATAGTGGGGAACTGGGTGGGACATCATGAGTGTTTTTGCTATCTGCACTTAAAAAAACAAAAACAAAATTGAAACTCTTCCCCAAATAGTTTGCCTTATTTGTTTGTTTATTTATTTTCCCTTTTGAGGAAGGGTCTCACTAAATAGGCCTGGCTGTCCTGAACTCACTATATAGACCAGGCTGGCTAAAGCTTACAGAGATCTGCCTGTTTTTTGAAATGGTTCATTGTTTGGAAAATCACTCTTGTCATAGAATAAGTAGAAAAACTCATTCTCAATTATTCTCCTCATGTAAACTTACATGTGGAAATCTTTCAGGATGTGGTTTTAGATAGAGTTGAAGATATACAAAGTTTTTGTTTAAACATGAAGTAAGGCACAATGGAGCGTTCCATTGTTTCTTGTGATTATCTCTATGTTCCTTATTCAGTTATGAAACCAGGACTAAGCATCACAGACAGCAGATGACTACTACTAACTACTTTTAAAAAAGTAGCTAACTACTTTTTAAAAAAGTCAGAGAAAATCACTGCTGCTTTATTCAATATTTTCTCTTTAGGGGTTGTTCCCTGTGGACATTGCATCACAGCCATTCACTAGTGTGCATGTACCACAACCCCGCATAGAATTACATAACTGTGGAGTCACCAAAACATGACTAACAGTGAGGGATTACTGAGTGCACATTGACCTAAAATTAATTTAGCATCAACTGTGTAATGAGTCTGGGCTATTCTGGCAGCACACAGTAGTGTTGATGGGCAACTGAGCTGCAGCCTTGATTCTGAACACATGACATGTGCACTGCACGCTGTCACTCCACACAATGCCAACCAATGCTGCCTGAAACACCTGGTGACAGATTGGAGACCACTTCACATTATCAACCACAGTGCTTTGACTNTTCAAAGTTTTCCGCCCTTGTAGAAACAGCGGTTTAATTATGGAAACAAAGGCTTTTAAAAATAATTTTGAAAAAGATTAACAATATAATTACATCATTTCCTTTTTTCTATCTTACCTCCAAACCCTCCCAAGAACCCCCTTTCTCTCTTTTAAATTCATATTAACTGTATCTTTAATTGTTGTTACATCTATATGTATATTCCTATATACATAAATACAACCTGCTAAGTCTGCATATTGTTAACTTGTATTATGTTTTCAGTGCTGACCATTTGGTATTGGATAACTGATGGGTGTGCTGTTCCCTGGGGAGGACTATTCTCCTGTTCTCAGCATTCCTACTGTAGGGAAGTTCCCTGTGGAGAGTTGAGGCCTTTTGAGCTTGTCCCCTTCCACATTAGTGGTTGGCGTTATCATTGTTCAGGTTGGAGGGAAAGGCTTTGGTAATCTTCTGTGTCATTCTTCAGCATATATCTTTGTATTATATTGTGGTAGAATGTTTTTAAAAATTATGCATTCAGTTTTTGACTAGGGTTTCATAAAGTGTTTAAATTAATTCTGGCTTGTGACTAGGACGCATTTCTAATTTCTGCCTTTTTGTACTGTGTATTTATTTGAAGTGATGATCTCACCTTGGAGGGCTTTAAAATCAAAATGTCCTTCAACTCTGAAAATGTTGACTCTGCTCTACCTTCTTCAGTATCAAATATTTAGCCAAGATTAAGTTCCTGGCATGAAAATAGGCAAGCACATCCTATAGGTACGCAAACTTGCTTTTGTATTTAATAAATATTAAACTAATATATATGCCAAAGAATGTATATATATCAACTCCTTTATGAATTATCATAAGTATTTGGTTTATATGCNTATTTTATATACCTCTACATCTGGGATGATGTGAAAACTTGGGCCAAAGGAGTGTCACATGAAAACCTATAAAGATCCCTGTTCAAAATGGCTGAGACCTGCTGTTGCTCCTACCAAGCTCCATTCTTTTCTTTCCTTTCTACTTTTTTGCAAGCTTCTTCCCTGGCATCACAGTTCTGAAACCTAGTGGGGTTCACTGGGGCCTGGTCCTACCCTTCTGTTNTCTGTCCACAACCTCTTTCAATTGTCTCAACTATTTGCAATCTTCTGATAACAGAAACTTACAAGTTTGTAACCTGTCCAGACATCCCTTCTAAGCTTCCTCAAATGAAACGAAGCAAATGTGTCTCAAGTTTGAAACAGCCAAAACACAGCACCCTCTTCTGTCTTTTACATACAGAGCAATGATTCTATCATCTAGTATTGTGAAGAGCTATCTTCAGTGTGCTCATCCTACATCCAACCCTCAGGAAAGCAGCTGCCACCTGCAAAACCAACTTCAAATCCATGCAACTCACCCAAGTTCATTATCTTTATTTGAATGTAAACCATGATCCTTCCCTCACCTGGACCTTCCTAAGTAGATGGCTTTCCTAACTGACTTTCCAACTTCACGCTGAATCTCTTAGAGCAGCCAGAGAAATTAAAGGCACACATCACCTTTCCACTCAGAATTCTTTGACACCCAGTGCCTCTGCACTAAAACTGAAACAGTTTGGGGTAGTTTTCAGGGACTGGCTGACCCTGTCCATCCCTGTAAGAAAAACCTGTATGGCTTTGTTTCTTATTCAATACAAATACTGATATTGTTTTATTACTAAATATCAAAAGAAAGAAAAAGTATCAATGATCTCATCACCCACTCAGAGATAAGCACAATTGATGGTCAATATATCTCTTTCTGCTTCTGCCTATTTGTAATTTATATAAATACANGCAATCATACATGCACAAACATGTTTATACACTTTTATGTTATGTATACTTTTCAAAGGTTAAAAGCCAGCTCAGTTGGTAATGTGCTTGCTTTTCAAGCACACAGACCTCAATTTGGTTCCCAGAGCCCATGTAAAAACCCACTGTGGTTGTACATTGTAATCCCAGTGCTAGGGACACAGGGATCCTGACTCTCTCTAGCCTACAGTCTAACCTACTGGTGAGTCTCAAGTGAGTTCAGACTANTGGGAAAACTTGTCTCAAAAGTCAGGAAATAAAAACAAAAGTTTGGATGGTGCTTTAGGAATAACACCCAAGGCTGACTTCCGGATTCTGCTTACACACACACACACACACACACACACACACAATTGCACAAACTAATGCACACACAGAAAATGTGTACACAAACAGAAGTACAAATAAAATTACTATGTTCCAACTCCTTTCCTACTCCATTTCACATATGATTGCTCTTTAAAATTTTTCATAATATACTGTGATATGTTGTGCCCACTATACTGACACTATACAGTTAAGTAAATCACCTGCTTTCTCCATGTCTTCTCTTTGAAAATATAGTTAATACAGCCAGCATGCACAAATATGTTAGCCATCACTTGAGCATGGGCCACCTGCCAATAGCCATACTCCCCAAAGAAATTGACTCTCCCTTCTCTAGCTGGCACCAATGGTCAATAGTGCGTCTGCTAGGGGTGGGGCCTCATGAATCCCTCCTCCATCCATGCTAGAATGTTGACAGGCTTGATCTTACACAAGTCATGTGCAAGTAAGCACACTGGCTATAGGTCCATGAATACAAGGGCCATGTCACATTCAGAAGACAGCATGCCACTTTCAAGATCTTCCCTGAGCCTTTGCAGTAGGAGGTAGGGGGTTGATATAGATGTCCAGTTTGGGGCTGAGAATTCAGGAACTTAGGCTCAGATCTTTGACTGGTTATAAGTCTTTGCCTTAACTGTTGCCTACAGGGAAAAATAAGAGATGCCCTGCATAAGGTTGGGAGCTGGATTGATCTATGGGTGTTACATACATGTTTAGAAGGCAGTTTGACCACATGTTTATTTAGATAGACAACAGTGGGTCTGTTCTCTGGGGGTCTATGACCTGCCTAGCCAGGACTTTTTGATGAGGTTTACATCTGGACATGATACTGCCTGTTTTCTGTGATTCCCATTTTGGGAATGGAATGCTTACCCTGGGCCACTGTACCTTGGACACCAGTAACTTACATTTTATAGATGGTCACGGGAAAGAGTTCACACTGAGTCTCAAAGGAGCCAATGGAGAAGGACTTTCAGATAAATCTGAGACTGCAAAGACTATGAAGTCCTTTGAAGAGGGCCTAAGCATATTGTGCATTATGAGATACATAAGAGCCTGTGGGAGCCAGAGCAGGAAGGGAGATTAGATCTTCATTGACCTCACCCTCATGATTTGAAGACCTGATTCCTAGTACAATATTGTGCAGAGGAAGGGGGCCTACAGGGGTGATTGGGTCCTGGAGACTCCCATCTAGTTGACTGGATGAATCCATTTATGGATTTGTGGCTTGAGAATTCTCTAGAAAGCAGGCAGCATTTGCACAAGAGCTACTCTTGGCTTACTGGCTGCTGTGAGGGGAGCAGTTTTGCCCCAACAGTTGTTCCCAGCATGCCACAGGAAGCAGCCGCATGTGGTCTGAAGCCCCAAATAGTTCAATAGATCGATCACACTCTGTTCTAAGTGAACCAACTCAGGCATGTGTCTCAAGGATGCAAACTGACTAGTTTCCTCATTCACACCCTGTCTCCTCTGTGTGCAGGAGGAACTTCTCTGGGACACGGGTCCATGAAGACACCAGTCTGTTCAGTTGCCCATGGTCATGAAGAGCTTGGGTAGCAGTGGGTAGACCTGGGGTTCCCACGCTGATCTGGAACTTAGGTGCTTGTGAGTTGGAGCTCCTCTTAGGCAGGATGGTTGCTGTGCTCTGTTTTGCAGATGGACAAAAAAACAATCAAAGAGTTCAGTGAGCCATCAAATAATACAGGATTTCAGCAGGATGGTAGACGTTCTAAGGTCATTATTTGGTAGTTAGTGCACAGGACCCATCCTGTCACGTGGGGCTACTTCTCTTTTCTCTCTTGCCACATAACCTCCCATCCAAGACATATAGCTCTTTGATTGCCACTCCTTGAACATCCCAGCTTGGTGAAATGTGTGATGATGTGCTGTGAGGCTTTAGAAGGACTATCCTGGACATGGATCCAGGAAGGAGAGAATGTCTTCAGAAGACTAACCTTGCTTAATGCAGTTAAGGAGGCAAATTTACCGGTTACTCCTTGGGAAAGCTGGAGAACATGCTCATGTCACTCTGTGACTTCCAGTATAGAATTGTCTACAGAACTTTGTCAGACTCCCCTCTGTCTCTCTAAAGACGTGAAACTGTCTAATAGCGCCAATGTTCCCAGTAGTCACACATGAACTTACTAACACTGTCCATCAGGGTCTGAAAGCCACACAGATGTTGCATTTATTTCCCGCNGGTAGCTCTGAATCTGGAACCTTCAGAAGTGTCCTTAATGACTTGGCACTGTTGGAGGGACCCAGATAGGCCTCCACATTCTACCTTTTCAGTTAACTTTCCAACATGACTTACTTGTAAGAACCCACCCTCAAAATGGTGACTGCTTTACAAGGAGGAAGTGGAAGAGAATCTCTGTGACTATCTTTCATGAACATCCATCCCATTCAAAAGCATATGAGAAACACATATCCCAAGTACCAAGTGTGCTATCTTCTATCTCTTACCACTNTAAAGTACAGAGAAGAGCAGGCCAGGGGACACCTCCCAAGAACAGCAGTTTGGCATGACCACAGGTGAGCCTGTCTCCAATAACTTTGGACAAGTTTTTAAGCTCACAGCCTTAGTTGGCCAGTTCTTTGACTGGAGTACCAGATTGCAGCCCCTTCTGGCCAGAGTCTGCTGACTCAAGTTCCCACTTAATGGAGGGCTTAGTCCTTACCATAGAGTAAGCTGAATGGGATCTTTGTTAATGGGAATCCCAGTTGACAGGAGTCCCTGTTAATTGGGATCCATACTGACTAGGCTTTCCATTGATTAGAATCTGCTTTGACTGAGTTGCCCAGTGTTTGCTCTGTCTCAATCCACATTGACAAGGATCAGTTTCATCTTGAGTCTTCATGGATTGAAGCTCCATTGACTGGTATTCACGTTGATTGGAGTTCTTGCTTAGTGGAGTTCTCTCTGGTTGGAATCTTCACTGATTGTAGTAACATTGACTAAAATTCCTACTAATTAGGACTATACTGATTGGAATCTCTGCTAACTGTGAGAAAGTTGACGTTCCTTACCTCAGGCTTTTGTCTTAGTATCCCCCCAAGAATGAAGTGAGTGGTAAAGAGTGGATAAACAAAGGCAAGTTTATTTGCAACTTAGATGCCACAATTCAAACAGAAAACTAGAAATTCAAACCTGAAAGTAGAAACTAAGACCTTTGGAGGCAGCAAGATGCCAGTGAAGAGAGGTTGGGACTGTTAGAGCTGTAAACTCGTAAGCTCCAGGAGNCTAACCAAGAGAAGTCTTCTATGGAGACCCGAGTCTCAGAAGCAGAAGGTCTTAGAGGGCAGAACAGTAGGCCAGTCCCTACAGCAGAGTGAGTCAGTCCCTCTGCATGAAGTGGCATGAATGTTGAGTCTCAGNGGCCACCTGGCTGCTTTCTCCAACTGGAGGCTAAGTCATGTTTTATGTTAGATATTTGAGAAGATGCTGCATTCCTCCTCCTCTGTCTTCTTCCATTAGTGGTCCTGTGAGTGTGACTACGGTGTATCCAGTCTTCTTCAAAGCCAGGAAGCCAGAGGCAGGGTCCAGCTGAGAGCTAGGCAGGGGAAACAGATTTAGAGGGTTTGAGGAGCTCCTTGCCCTGGGGCATACATTGGGAGTAAAGAATGGAAATGAACCAGGGACAGGCCTGTCAAACCCAGAGAAGAGACAGCAAAAAACTACCAAAACTGAAAGTTGATGGCGGGGGTAGGGGTGAGTGGGGGTTGGGTGTGGGGTGGTTTCAGTCAGGTCTGCTGCTCAGTCCCCTCTCCTTCATCTGCACTACAGAGGAAGCTGAAAAAGAAAGTGGCAAGGCCTCTATTATCGCTCTCTCTCTCCTTTCAACATGAATCCCCTGGGACTAGAGTTCTGCATGACTAGAATACCCCATGGAGAATCTCTATTTGCTGACTCCCTCCTTACTGGGAAGGCTCCTTGTCCGTCTAGGAATTAGGAACCCACAGTAGCCTGAATTTCCTACCTGTGTACCCCAACACAGTGACCTCAGGGTCATGGAACTCAATGCACTCTGGCTGGCCACTTTAAATGCAAGGATACGCATGACATGGACTCTCAGTGACTGTAATCACCCTGTTCGGCACTGCTCTCCAAGCTGGGTCCTCCTGTCTGAACTTGGTGACCTTTGCCTTCCTTCCCCATCACTTCCTGTTCCCATCCCGTAAACCCCCTCCCCCTCTTACTCCATCCTCATCCTCTGGTAACATCTTTCTACTCTTTACTTTTAGTTTCACAAGCAGGATTGTTCTGTACATTTTTATATCAAGGGGTAAAGCATGGTGACAACTGTTAGAGATTACCGTCTCGCTGTTCTCAGACAGTTTTTACTCTTGGGCTGTTTTACTTTTCCCTTCCTTGCTTGTCCCAGAATTAAGGGGGACAACCCAACCCCAGACAAGGGATCTTGGTGAATGCTTTGAGATAAACATGGTTGGGGCTCAAGTGTGTGTGTTGGGAGTTGGGGCAAACTCCACTTTCAGATCTAGCCTTTCAGTGACCATAAACAACACATGACAATTTACTATTGTAATGTGTTTATATAAACATGCAGTGGGAATTATCTTCTGAGGCGTTAATGTGCTGGTGGGCTTGACTTAACCATTGCTCAGTGTCTAGATCTAGCCTCCAAATTTGCTTCACCCTGTGAACGTACAAAATTTTGCTCTACCAATAGACAAAGACATGAGTAAAAGCAGATAGAAAAACCAATTTTCAAAACGTACCTGGCTGCCTCCTTTCAATTGTTCTTATAAATCTCACCTTGCCACTCACTTCTTGGGGGACACTCTCATCTGATAAATCTGACAAGGATGAAGGTTTTCGGGGTAATATGCAGCAACATAGTCGTATGAGGCATTTCCTCCTCCTCTCTCCCTTCTAGCCCCTGGGCTGGACTGAATTAGATGCTGGTGGGTGTCCCAGTGTGTTTTGCGCTGTGCTAGAAGGCCTTTTCTGATGTTGTAGTGGAAGCTGGTTTCTTTTGTGTGCATCCCACTGCTCCTCTTTGAGTACATGCGTGGTTCAGTCATAGAGCCTTGGGCTCTGTTCTCTCCCGCAGAACAGGGGCATTTGTGTCCCCTCTTTGCTCTTGCTGGTCTTTATTGGCTCATAATATGAATCTCCAAAGGAAGATTCACTGGTCCTTCTGGGGGGCAAATGGAAAGTGACAGGGTNTTGAGCAGAATTGAAAGATGTCATCACCAGGTTCCTAGGCTTTGCTTGGATCTTACTGCCATTGTCCTGATGCCTGGCCCCTGAGTAGGTGGCATGAGGCCATGGTTTCTTTAAGATTTTGTGTATTAAAGGCTCTTTTATGACTTGGGTATCAAGCCCATTATCTTTCATGGCTGCCACAATTTCAGAGTCTGGGCAGCTGGCGTCTCCATCACAATGACTTTTGTTAGTCTTTTCACCCCTTTCGTAGTCATGGGTGACCCATGAGATTTTGTACAGTTGGCCTCTGCTTAGCATTTATTATTAATAATGGACTAATAATGCATGCTTATTAACTCTTTGGGAAGCTTATAGGGGGCATCATTTCACACTTGAAGAAGTTATTCCCTAAGCTCTGACAAGGTGGCCCCTGCAAACAGGACAGGCCCCTGTTGTTATACAAAATTACTCCGAAAGTCCAGATGTCTACTTTGGGCCATCCTGNGGGAGGCCCAGGAAGACTTCTGCGGGGAAGGAACAAACTTTAACGCTGCATCAGTCTTTTTTAGCTTTTGCTCAGGCTTGACTTTAAATTATTTTCACCCTTTTGCTCCAATTCCACTAGGACATTATCAGGACCAAGTTGTCTCTGTGAGCTATGTCTTCATCAGGGCAATAGCCCACAGCAGTTTGCAATTTTTGGAAAGTTTCATGGCNCCTTTCAGGGCTCTGGTCTCCTGGATGTGATGAAATAGCCGTTCTCCGTCAGTTACTTTCATGATTAAGAAAGTGTTCTGTTTGGTTTTGATTACTTGGATGAATGAAACAATGTTAGGGTGGTTGAATACTCACAAGGACCACCTGTGCAATCACTGGTCTGAACCACTTCTCCTGTTCCACCAGAACTTTCACAGTGACTGGTTCATCTGTGAGATGACGGTGGGCCAGCATGACCTTGGCAGTGCTGCCTTGGCCTAAAATCTTTAGGACAATGATTGTCTCTTCGTCATAGATGACAGGGACAGTGTTGGGCCCTGATGCTGTCTCCTTGCTTTCACTACACATTGTAGGTGGAAATGCTANTACAAAAAGAGAAAGAAAGCAAAAGAAGAAATGAAGTAGGATAGCATAAGAAATGAAAATTTTAAAAGAAAAAAAAAGCAAATAATGAATACTACACAAACAGCTAGAAAATGAGAAAACCAGAGCTACATTTAAGCAAAACCCAAACCATTAAATTAGAAACCCAGAAACCAGCTCATAGTCCAGTGAGGTGGAAAGGTCAGAGTTCAGAAGTGTGTGGATGTGAAGTGAAAAAACGTGAAAGGGAAATGAAGAAATGAAAACAGATGGGAATGAAAGACTGGTCCATGCCAAAATAACTACAAAACCATTAAAATTAAAAACTCCAACTCCAAATCAACCACCAACGAAGTAAAAAACCAAAACAGCAAAAAAGCCACCCAGAAAACCACAAAAAGTTAAAACAAAACAAAATGAAAAATACAATAAATAAAGCTAGAAAATGAAAGCTAAAATTCAACCCAACCAGCCAAAAACAATGTTAGAGAATCAAACCTGGCTAAAAGCCAAATAGTTGTAAATTCCACAGAGCCAGAACATTACCAGAGGTAACACATTTATTACGGGAGGGGGGGGGGAGAAAGACTGAATGAAAGTAAAATAAATACCAGAATATATGTTTTAAAAATTTGAACAAAAATGAAAACTAGAAAAAACCTACGAAGACTAAAAATTTAAAAAGGGAACTAGTAATCAATTAAATAAGTGGGAGCATATTAAAACACAAGTCGGTAAACCATAGAATGAAAAGAATAATCTAAGAGACTGGGAAGATGGCTCAGTCCACCAAGTACTTTCGTTGCAAGCATGAGGTGGTGAGTTAGAGAAAATACCAATCTTAGCGCAGAGTAAGTCAACAGATGTGCGTCCCTGGGGCTCATTGGCTGGCCAACCTATTCTGCTGGAAACTCTAGGCCAGTGAGAGACTTTACTTCAGCAAAGAACATTCCTGGAGTAAGTCAGTAGAGGGTGAACTGTTGCCTTCACAGCAAGCAAGCTTCCTTTGAATTCAAATTGGGAAAGGCTTGAAATGAGGCAGCCAAGAGTGAGCTAGGCAGGAAAGCTCTGTCTCTGTATAGGAACGATTCCCTGGGGTGTTGGCATCCCAGAGGGGCTTCGGCTGTTTTTCTGAAAACTACATGACTACTGGAGGCCCGTCTTGCTCTTACTTAGAGCTCTCAAGAGAGGTGTGAAATGTTCTGCCTCAAAAAGTTGTCACCATATGTGAGGCAGCGTGGTGGTAGCAGGAATGGGTTTCCGTTAGCTGGACTGTGGGGCGGATAGCTGGACTGTTCTGAACGGGCTTCTGCTTCTTTCATGGTTGATAGCAAGTCAGAAGATAATACAAGTAGCTACAGTCATGCCTGTTAACTCTGCAGAGGATACTCTGAAAAGGAAGGCAAGACCTAGAAAGTGTCCCATGTATCTTCTCTTGTTTACAGAAGGGTGGTCATCACCAATGGCTCCCCTAGACCCTGTCCTCACCTTTGGGAGCTCTTGGGTACAAGGGCCTTAAAAAGGAACCCTGGTATATATATTTATCCTGCACAGGGATCCAGTCTGGACTAAGTCAGTAGACAGTCTCCTCCGCTGTGAGCAGACCCTGGCCTGCATTGAGAGTTAGATGGGCTGGATTCTTTCTGGGTGAAGCTTGATAGGTGCTTGTAGATTGCTGTGATGCCTAAGTACTTCAAACTTTCCGCCTATTGTTTTGAATAAATGAAGCACCTTTAGGAAAGCCCTAGAACCAATACTATGTCAAATTTCAAAAGATCATCACAGCTAGCTAGGCTTGTTGATTATTGATCTGTTAGTGTTATTAAGTCTCAAAAAAAATGCCTGATTATTTTTCCTGGATGGAAAAGAAAGCTGGAAAGCTTAAGCAGATGACAGGGGTCTGAGCAAGTTGTATAAGGTATGTAAAAGGTCAGAATTCAATACATTGATGTCAAAGCCTGCTTAAATCAATGGAGTTATGATCTAGTCTCCCTAACAATGACAAAGGCTTCTTAGAGAACAAACATGTTTATCTAGTCAAAATTTATTTAAATGTTTGGTTGTAACTGTCTTTCTGGGTCTTCTATAATCACACTTGGAGGTCATACTAATGTGGTCAGGAGATTAAAAGGGTGACTATATTCCCCTTTGCCCTCCAAGGTCAAGTAGGTCCTACAGGTACAGGNATCTCTCAAAATGTTCTTTAACTGTGAGGAACCACCTTTTCTTTTGTTCAGAAAGACCACGGAGACTCCACTTGGTGAGGTCTAACCAGTGTCCAGTTTACGAAGAAGAGGCTCAGTACAGGGGGAGGTTTGCCTCCCTGTTTCCAAGCAAAGCCGTGGCTAAGCAAGGCCTTTGGATTATCTCCACATGGAAGGAACAGTTAGAAAAGGAAGGGTAGATAGTTCCGTGGTTCCTTTTAGATTCAAGTAACCCCAAGGACTGTATCCTCAACTGGCCTTGATGCTAAAAATAAGTGAATAAACGTAGATTCCTCACACTTAAAGAATACCTGCATGGTGTGAAACACCCAGCAGGAAAGTATAACNAAAGAATAAAATGATTGGTGTACGTCTTTAATGGTTTAAGGGACCACACTGTCTAGACATTAGATTTGAAACCATATAAGATGTTGTTTAGATAGCTATTTCTCATTGGTGATTTTCTTCTTGATAACAAAATTGCTGCCCAGATATAAGGCGAATTCAGCACTGTGATGTCTATCTGCAGCCAAGAGAGACAAGCCCACTATTGTTTCAATTATCATATGATTTGCAGGTTAAATTTCTTTTCTCTCTTCCTCTTTAGAAGCCAGATGAGAGAGACCTCACTGTGATTCTGGTCACTCCAACAGTTGTCAAAGTATCTGAAAACAGATGCTGGGTTCATCACTCTCCATCCCAGCCTTGGATCAATTGCTACTATGTGGGACTTTTCTGAAAATGGTCACCTATTTTGGTCTGTAATGTAGTGGTCTCTAATATTCTCTCTATTTGAGTCCTGCTTTTACAGATGGCCCTTTAGATGGAGCCTCAGCTATACTGTCTGCCAAAACAAGACCAGCTCCAGGAGCCTGCCTACTTCATGGGAGTTTCCTCTCTCTTGCACTGACACCCCCTGGACTACGCCCCCTCACAGCATGAAGCAGCTAGACCGGTCATCACCCCCTTTCCTGACAGTAGTTGGTGTCAACCTCTGAGGGCGGGGACAAAGGAAAGTTAGGTGGACACAGGTAGAAGCAGGCTTCCTGAGACGCCGTTCCTTATTCCCAGAAGACACTGTGAGGAGAAGTGGTGAGAAGATGTGGGAGCTAGAACAAGAGGGAAGCGGAGGACATAGGGGCCCTGTAATTCCTGTCAGAATCCCTCTAGAGGACTTTCTAGCTTTAGGTAGCTTCCATCCAAAAGGAATAAAGCTGTTACTTTCACCTTCTCCATGGCTGAATCTTGTCTTTTCCAATGTTCAATTCTTGGTTCATGCAAGGGAAGATCTCAGCTATCCGCTAAACAAACACCATAAGCCTCCTTATGCAACTCATGCAGGTGTCCTCCACAATGCCACCCGTGAAACTTACAGAAGTGAATAGGATTTGGAAGGCGGTGACATTCGTTGACTTTCTCTCAAATTGCAATACTAGCCTGTCTAAATCACTCAACTTTTTGACTGCTGTTACACGCGCACACACACACA
>LZPO01109512.1:6947-18256 GCA_001675575.1 Neotoma lepida
CTCTTCAAATTCCTCAGCTGTTTCAGGAAAGCAGGACATCTTGCTGAACTAGGTTTTCAATCTTGAGAGTGTAAGGTCCTTGAAGGGACTCAAACCCAGGAGACAGACCTAAGGTTGGTGCTTGCCCAAAGCAGAGTGAGAATGTCAGCTGGAGGCCAGTGCTTCAGACCTTCAGGGGCTTTGATGCATGAGGAATGAGAGAAATGAACTCACCTCAAGAGCTCTCTAGTCNCCTTTTATAAAGCTTGGTCAGAGGTGGGCAGGGCTTCAATGACTAAGGTTTGGTATGCCACACCCTTAAGGAGGTGGAGCCCCACACCTAGAGTACTTGCTTAAGTTTCTTTTTTTCTTTTATTATTTTTTTATTTATTTTACATACCAACCACAGATTCCCCTCCTTCCTCTCATCTCTTTCTCTCCCCTCACCTCCTTTCTACCCCTACCCCCAACCCACTGCTCAGAATGGGTAAGGCCTCCCATGGGAGTCAACAAAGCATGGAGAACCAAGTTGAGATAGGACTGAGCCCCCCTGCCCACAGACACCTAAGCTCTCCACACTCAGAGTATTTGCTAAGCTTCTTTACCTAGGCTCTTAGAATTCAGAGTGTGCTCCTCTTTACCCAACCTCTNGGGGTGTCTGGACTGCAGTTTGTTTATCCTTTACCTGATGGCTCTTACCCACTTGTAGGAATGTATGTAACTCCTGGCTAAGCAGACAGAGAATAGATTAAGGGGACTGAGGTTGTTTGGGGACAGAAGCAATAGGATCATAGGGAGGGGAGGGAGTGCTTTGGGATGGAGCAAGAAAGTGCCAGAAGTGACCTTGGGTATTATAGGTCAATTGGAGGGCAGTATGGAAACCTAGTGCAGTGGAAACTTCCTGGAATCTATGACAGTAATCCTAGTGAGGACTCATAGCAATGGTGGATGTGGAGTGTGAGCTGACCATTTCTGGTAGACAGTCAAATCTCACAGTGACTGGAAGAAGGTGCACTTGGTTGAGTTATTGTTCCAGGGGGTCCCAAGGATATCCCCAAATAAACCAGACTGAAACTCAGACAGAGGNTCTCTCTTTGAAATGACATCTGGGACACATTGTTGAGGACAGCATCTACATGACNCATTGAATGTAGAGAGTTCTAGCTGGTGTTTGGGATGTCTTATGTGACAGAATAAATGATATTCAATAAAACAAAAGAAGAAGGAGAAAAGGAAAAAACAAAGATATAAACACAAAATGAAATAAAAAAAGAGATAATTTGGCACAGCTTAGAAAATTGAGGAAATGTGTGAAGAATGGATAGATGTCCCTTTGAAAGTAAGCCAGAAAGCTATAATAGAGACTAAAGCTTAGCAATGGCCAGATGGGAGAGATCATATGGATTGGTCATAGAGAAGCAATGCAGACTTTCTCTGATGTCTCTGAGTGCATAGTCCTCTAGGGGGCTCCACATCTTCAAAAACCAGGAAACTCTCCAGAAAGCATTCTTTTGTATTTTGGGGAATGTATCATTGCATATGCATGCTTGATTAAGTCACTTACCAGGTGACCCATTTCTTCTCCTCTCCTTGGAAGCTGGGGAGCCAAATCCCACCATGAAAATATCCAGTGTGTCACAGGTTAAATTCTTTTTCACAGAAGAGTCTTACTATTTCATAAAGTCTCAAGTTCACTATTCTTTTGCCTCTAATTGCCTCTAAGATTAAAAATGTCCAAACAATAACTGACCAATGTCTCTATTTCTTAGTATATCATAGCACAGCTTCAGACTCCTTCTTAATTGATGATCTTCTACATCCTCAGGTTTTAAATACTTTATTTGCAAGTTTAAACTTGTTAATCAATTTATGCATACAAGTAACAACTATAAAAGNTTCTGCCTAAAAATGAGGGGAAAGAAAATGGTAAGAAAAATTCAATGGGTGATTGAATCATGTAGCAAAGGAGCCAGGGAGCCAGGATTCCTTGACTGATTNTCAGTGTAAGCCATGAAAAACTGCACTTTGGATCATCCCAACAATGCAACATAATTCTTGATGGGATTTACCATGATCTTCCTTGATTAATCAGTTGGAGGTGTAGAAAGGGACCAACTTTGGGCCACTGGAATCCCAGATCCAAGTAAAAATCCAAAGGGTTTTGCTCCAAGTAACTGAGTTCCTGAGTAGACACACCCAGGATGTGATATCCAGATTTAATCAGATTTGAGGTCTTGCAAATTCCAGTTCCTTGACAGCTGTAATTTAACCAAAATTACTTCTGGTGTGCAATACTGAGAATTCAATTGTGTCACTTTATCATTGATAACAGAATTTTGTCTTTGTTGGGTGATCTGCTTTTTGTAGAAATTTCTCCCTCTTTAGGCCAACCTGAAAGCAAATTCTGATCCCTGCTGCCTCATCCTAGGAGGATAGGANGGAGACACTAAGACTGGTGATTTATGTATTTATGTATTTATTTGTTTATGGTTTGGCTGTTTATTTATTTTCTTTCTTTTGACATGGGACCTTATTATGATCCCCAAATTGAGCAATATTGCTGTACTCAAGTAATCTCCTCTGTCTCCCTTTTGTCTAGGGCTACTCCCACTCCTGCTCCCACACCAAGACTGACTCTACCAAGGACTGCCTCTCTTTGATTCACATATTTTACTCCTGACCCCAGTTAAGACTCCTAACAAGCCCTGCCGGTGGTGGCACACGCCTTTAATCCCAGCACTCGGGAGGCAGAGGCAGGCGGATCTCTGTGAATTCAAGGCCAGCCTGGACTACCGAGTGAGTTCCAGGAAAGGCGCCAAAACTACACAGAGAAACCCTGTCTCGAAAAACAAAACAAAACAAAACAAAAAAGACTCCTAACAGTAGTGGAGAGGGTGCCTGAACTGACCTTTTCCTGCAATCAGATTGTTGGTTACCCTAATTGTCCTAGTAGAACCTTCATCCACTAACTGATGGAAGCAGATACAGAGATCCACAGCCAAGCACTGGGTGGAACTCAGGGAATCAAGTTGAATACAGCAGGGAGGGATTATATGAGCAAGGCAGGCCAAGATCATGACAGGGCAACTCAAAGAGACAGCTGACTTGAGCTTGTGGGAGCTCATAGAATCTAGACCGAAGCTAGGGAGCCTGCATAGGACTGACTTAAGTCCTCTACATGTGGGTGATAGTTGTGTACCTTGGTCCTGGGGCCCCTAGCAATGGNAACAAGATCTGTTCCTGATGTATGAGCTGGCATTTTTTTTTTCTTCTGAGACAGGCTTTCTCTGTGTAGCTTTGGAGCCTGTCCTGGAACTCACTCTGTAGACCAGGCTCGCCTCAAACTCACAGAGATCCACATGCCGCTGCCTCTCCAGTGCTGGGATTAAAGGCGTGTGCCACCACCGCCCGGCGGCGAGCTGGCATTTTGGAACCTATTCCTTTTAGTGGGACGCATTGCTCAGCCTTGATGCAGCAAGGAGGAGCTTGATCCTGCTTGTACTTAGTATGCTATGCTTTGTTGACTCCCATGGGAGGCCACTTTCTGAGGAGTGGATGGCTGGCGGTGGGGGTAGAAAGGAGGTGGGGGGAGGGAAAAAGATGAAAGGAGGGAGGGGAAACTGTGGTTGGTATGTAAAATAAATTTTAAAAATTAGTAAAATACAAAAAGGAAGCGTAAGCAAGTATTTTGGGTGCAGGGCTCCACCCCCTGAAGGGCGTGGCATACCAAATCCTAGTCTTTGAAGCCCTGCCCACCTCTGACCAAGCTTTATAAAAGGNGACTAGAGAGCTCTTGAGGTGAGTTCATTTCTCTCATTCCTCATGCATCAAAGCCCCTGAAGGTCTGAAGCACTGGCCTCCAGCTGACATTCTCACTCTGCTTTGGGCAAGCACCAACCTTAGGTCTGTCTCCTGGGTTTGAGTCCCTTCAAGGACCTTACACTCTCAAGATTGAAAACCTAGTTCAGCAAGATGTCCTGCTTTCCTGAAACAGCTGAGGAATTTGAAGAGTTCAANCAGGGCTTTGTTGAAGGCTATAAAGAACAAGAAAAAACCACAGGTGATTTTCATCAAGGACCCAGCATTCCTCAGATGGCCGAGGACAGGAGGTTCTATGGAGATCAGATGATAGCTTCTGATGGATACCAGGCGTTTTATGAGCAACAGATGACCGACCCTCGACACCAGATAAACCACTATGGTCAGATGACATCCACATCCTCCGGTGGTGAGAATATCAACAGAGGTCAGCTGAAAATCCTGGGTGGTGAGCACACCCTCCATGGGTATCAGACAGCAGCCTACAGAGGTGACCAGAATCTCTGTGTTGATCCTCAGGGCACAAGTCCAGTTGGTGGCCAATTTCTCTATGACTGGCAGGTGCAAACTCCTGGATTTAACACAGTTCATCATGGGAGCAAGAAGACAAACTCCAGTGAAGAGGAGAACCTGTCCCAGTNTCCTAAGACAACTGCCAGTTGTGAAGACACTTTCTACTTGGGTCAGATGAAGACNACCTCTGTAGATGAGAATGTCTGCCCAGGTCAGAAGAGATCACCCAATGTTAAAGGAAGCCACAGTCCTCAGTTGACTTCATTTGGTAACCAAAGCCCTTATGTGGGTGGATTCACATACCCTTCAAGTTGCTTTGTGGCCCAAAGTCAACCTCTGGAGAGTTTTTCAGTTTCTTCTTCAGTTCAGGGAGAGCTTCCACAAGAGAAGTCAGACCTGGAGTCCCAGAGCCATGTGACTCAGAAGAAACCTCCCAGTTTGAAGGAATACTTTTGTCCCTACCAGGATTGTGAGAAAGCTTACACAAAATCTTTCCACCTCAAAGACCATGTGAAGAAACACACTGGGGAGAAGCCCTATGTATGCAATAAGCCTGGATGCTCATGGACATTTTTCCGATCAACAGATCTCAGAAGACACCAAAGAAAGCACAGTGGGGAGAGGCTCTTCCCTTGTCCCAAGTGCAACAAGAATTTTTCCAGATTGTCTTACCTCAAGCAGCACCAGAAGATCTGTACTTCACCCAATGCTGGGACCTGACTGNCAACAAAAGATACCTTCCTTAATAAAATTGTATTGTTTCCCACTCAAAATAATGTCAACAACAACTATTTGCTAATGTTGTTAAGAGATGATAAGAAAATAAATATTTAGAATACGAAACACTATCAAATGATCTGAAGACCCATTATTTTGCCTAAGGGGATCTTCTTAAGTTACCCTTTCCTTGTTNGTTTGTTTGTTTGTTTGTTTGTTTGTTAGAGACAAAGTCTCACGATATGCTCTGGATGTCCTGGATCTCAGAGATCAACCTGCCTCTTACAAGTGGTTACTTCTAAGTATATAATGCTTTTTTTGTGTTAAGGTGTATAGTTTTATCATGTTTAAGCATGACTATGAAATGGTAAATTTTTCATTTGAAAAGTAAACATGACATAAGGAGACATGTTTTGTGTCATATTTGCAAAAGGTATACTTGTGGTGGCTCTTTTAGTTGTCAACATGACCATATCTGGAAGGAACTAAAACCTCAAGCTAGGCACATCCAGGAGTGGTTTTTGCTTAATTAAATCATTTGAAGTGAGAGGATCCATTTCTAATTTGGACATTTGACATGGGAAGACAGATATTTAAACCAGAGGGGAATAGGTCCACCTATGANCTGGTCTACACTTTCTCTTGGAAGCCTATATATAGGACCTGCAACAAGAGTGTCCTTCTTTGTCTCTTGAGACAGACAGAGAGACAGACAGACAGACAGACACACACACACACACACACACACACACACACAAAGAGAGAGACATTCATTATTTATTTAAGTTATTTGTTGCCCTAGAGAACCCTGACTAACACAGGAGGTAAGAAAAACAAAGAGATCATTAGTAAATGTGCCTAGACATGGTAAACTATGCATTTTTAAAGATCTTCTGAAATTAAAATATGATACGCTGTATTGTACTTTACTTTTAATGTTTCTAAAAAGTTAAAACACATTTTTGATACTAGGGTTGTGATGGCTATTCTTTCGTGTCAGTTTGATTATATCAGAAATGAACTACAATCCAGAAAAAGAGAGCACACCTGTGAAAGACTTTCTGCTTGGTTTGAATTGGGTGAATCCTTTTCTAGTTTGGACCTTTCAGTCTTAAGCAGATATAATTTTGATCTCCATCTTGAAGCAAGAAGACATATGCTTTTGATCTAGTTCTTTAGGCAGGAAGACATACCCCTTTAATCCAGATCTTAAATTTGGAAGCCCACATTTAATGTGGGACACACATTTTGCTGGGAGCCTAAATAAAGTCATGGAACAAGGACAGTTATGCTCTTCTGGCTTGCCTTCCTCTTGGTAGCACACCCATTCCTTCACTGGCATTGGAGCCTAATTCTTCCAGATTCCAGTATGTACAGAGGACCAGATGAGACACCTTCCCTTATGGGCAACAGCAACTACTAGATTCTTGGGTTTTACTATTCTCAGCTAGCCAATGATGGATTAGCTGGACTGCAGCCTGTAAGCCATTCCAATACATTTCCTTTATATATATGGAGAAAGAGAGAGAGAGAGAGAGAGAGACAGACAGACAGACAGACAGACAGACAGACAGACAGACACAGACACAGACACAGACACTGACACACAGAGAGAGATATTCGTTCCATAAGTTCTGTGGCTTTAGAGACCCAAGAATAATACAAGGGTATAAGGGTATATTGGATTAATAGAAATTTAGAGGTCATTCTTGAATTTTTGACTCCATAAATTATAAATTCCTTTAACCATAATAAAAATAATTTATACTATGGGATAGGTGTGAAATGTTCATGACAAAGCCATTTTCCCAAACTTANATGTGTTATTTTTAAGTAGGCTTGGTCCATAGCAATCTAAACACATCATTTATTTNTGATTCTTATTTTGTGTTCATGTGGGTGGGCAGCAAGGACATTGAANAGGAATCTGCATAGCCTTGGATCTGTTTAGATCTAGANAGCACATCCTGGGTATGTCTACTCAGAGATTCATTTACTGGCAAAACCATTTTGTAAAATTCTTATGTGATATTTTTAAGTAGGCTTGGAATACAGCAATCTAAACACATTATTTACTAATGATTATCTTTCTGTGTTCATGGGGCTGGTCACCATGTACATTGAGTAATTTATGTTTAGTTCTGAGAACCCCAGAACTCTCATGGAAAGAAGGAAAGGGCTGTACAATGGCAGGCCACAAAGAACTGTCACAGTGTAAATTCAACAGAGGAAATGTATGGAGTGGTGCTATAAAAACATTCAGAAAGCAATAGTCAATCAGGTGTTTTTGTCAATATTGGATTTTTAAATACTGCTCCTGGTGGTGATGATGGGCAGAGACTTGGGAATCTGGTGTAGACTTGGAGCTATCCCTCTGGTGTCAGAGGTCACGTGTTAATCCAAGACAGGCATTCCCTGGTGGAGTCCAACAGTCTTGGTTCAGGGGGCAGACTTCAAAACTTTGCTAGTATTTCCTCAAAATAGTGGTGTATGGCTGAAACAAAGTGAAAGGAGGCAGAGGTAGAAACACTGACAGCCACTTTGGCTTAGAGAGGATAACTGCCTCAAAACCAGCAGCAAAATTCCATTCATTTTCAGCAGGAGTGGTAAGAGCCCTAGGTACAAGGGAAATAGGAGATTGCTTGAATCCAGCAGTTTTTTCCAACCTGGGAGTCATAACAAGGTCCCACTTCAAAATATAAGAAAATAAATAAACAGCCATAAATAAATAAATAAATATATAAATCACCAGTGTTGGTGTCTCCCTCCTGTCCTCCTAGGCTGAGGCTGGAGGGATCAGAATTTGCTTTCAGGTTGGCCTAAAGAGGAAGAAATTTCTGCAAAAAGCAGATTACCCAACAAAGACAAAATTCTGTTATCAATGCTAANGTGACACAACTGAATTCTCAGTATTGCACACTAGAAGTAATTTTGGTTAAATTACAGCTATCAAGGAACTGGAATCTGATGGGTCCTGGATCTGATTAGATCTGGATATCACATCCTGGGTGTGTCTACCCAGGGATTCAGTTACTGGGAACAAAACCCTTTGGATTTTTACTTGGATCTGTAGAGAATTCCAGTGGCCCAAAGTTGTTCCCTTTCTACACTTGCCACTGATTCATCAAGGAAAATCATGATAAATCCCACTAAGAACTATACTGATATTGTTGGGATGATCCAAAATGCAGTTTTGTCCTGATTTGCACTTATGGAAATGACTTCAAAGAATTCTGGCTGCTTTGGCTCCTTTGGTAGGTGATTCAATCACCCACTGAATTTTCCTGTTCTTTTTTTCTTTTTCTTTTAATTTTCTTTTTTTTTAAAGGCAGAAGTTTTTATTTTTATTACTTGTACACACAAATTGATTAAATATTTTAAACTTCAATGTCAAGTATTTAAAACCTGAGGATGTAGAATATCATCAATTAAGAAGGAGTCTGAAGTTGTGCTGTGATACACTAAGAAATAGAGACATTGTTCAGTTACTGTTTGGACATTTTTAATCTTAGGGGCAGTTAGAGGCAAAAGAATAGTGAACTTGAGACTTTATGAAATAGTAAGACTCTTCTGTAAAAAAGAATTTAACTTATGACACTCTGGATTATAAAGAGACATTTCCTGTCCTGACTGCTGGGTCCCAAATAATAGACTCAGAGGCTGAATATGAATTATAAATGCTTCACCAATAGCTCAAGTTTATTACTAATTAGCTCTTACAGCTTAACCCATTTGTATTAATCTATGTGCTGCTCAGAGGTTGGTGGTTTTCAATTCTATCCCATTTTGTGTGTCTCTCCTTCTCCACCTGGTTGGGACTCTTCTGATTCCAACCTGCCGCAGCCCATCATTCTCAATTTGACTTTCTTGCCTAACTTTTTGCTGTTCAGCTATTAGCCAGTCAGCTTGTTTATTAAACCTATCATAGCTACATATATTCACACAGTATACAGAAGGATTATTCCCACAGCATTTTCCCTTTTTTGTCTAATTAAAAAGGAAAGTTTTAACTTTAAAATAATAAAATTATACACAACAAAAACAGTTATTAAGAATTACAGTAACAATATCCAGTTTATCCATATTTGACAAAGTTAGAGAAAATACGCAATTATCTATCCTATCTTTGTGAGTCTAAAGTTTCACATTTAATCAATCTTTTATCATAACTAAGAAAAACTATAACTATGATTATCTAATCTTCAAGTCCATCAAAGACCCCAGAAGGGTGAAATATTACATAACAAGAGGGATATCTTGCTCCCTGGATAGTCATCTGAAGTTCCTCTGTATTGTTGGGACATCCAACTCTGGCCCACAGGCCTAGCATATCTGACAGACTTTCCTGTGAAGCAGGTAATTTTGAAGGACTGTCCTGCCTTGTCTTGGCAACTTTCAGCAATTACCTTTCTTGTGTCCTGCTGGTCCATTTTGGATAGTAACTATCAGCAATTGAGGCAAGAGCAGTTTCTTTGCCCACAAGTCTAGCTTTTGCCATAAATGAAACAAACTCCATATGGAGTTTCTTTGATGTTCAATCTTCTCTGAAGTATATTGGTGCTACCAGGAGCAGACATGTCTCACTGTCATGAAAAGCCTTAGGTTATTAAACATATTAAATTCCATATTCTGTAGGGCTTTGAAGTGTTTGAAGACCATGTATTTAAATATATCTGTGTATGACCTTGAAAATATGTCTAACATGACTATAAGTTTGACTATTATAGATGANTACTAATCTGTATTTCTTAATTATACATTACACTTTTAGATGAGCTACATAAACACAATACCTTAAAGAAGAGTACAAATATACATACAGTATGACAGAATTAACTTTAAATTTGTATCAATAAGCCAAAATCCATACCAATGTAAAGTATTTTTGAGATTAATATTTGTTTTTTGGATTAAAGTAGATTCAGTAGTCTACCCTTTTATCCTGTTTTTCTATATCCACCCTTTTCTTTTTAGAATGAGATTCCTGAATTTAATCTCCTTCATTCAGCTTTTTTCTGGACCATTACCAATAACAACTTGTCACCAACCCCCCTTAAATGATAATGAATACCCATAACCTATTTTTGGGAATGTGGGCACAATTTTCTAGAACACTTCTTGCTAATTGGGGGAGCTTGTAATCTTTGGAGGACCTGAGAAAAATTTAGGATAATTGTTAAGTCTTGGCTGGAGTATTCTGTGAGGCTGGACCATCTTATTCAGCAGTTTGAAATCTGTTCTGGATGTTGGAACACCTGGACCATCATTTTCANTGGTGTCTGGTTCCTTTGCTCTGAAAATATATAAAATTTTAAAGGTAACATACATATCTGTATTGGTACAAGTATAGATTATGCATTGTACACAAGTCAACCAAAGATGATTTCTTTGCTATGTGTTTTAGCAGGTAAAATATACATCATATATCTTGTAGTTCTTCTAGGTTATTTTTTTACATCTGTAGTCAGGGGATTTTCCTTGATCAAACATGATTTTCTTTAACCCACAATGAATCTACAGCCTCTCATTTCTTGTGGAAATAAAAGCAAAAACTCTCTCCCAAAGTAACATATCTTTTGACTTAAATTTTGAAGTCAAGACATTTTTAAAATATAGGTTGGATTAATCCAGCAACAGTTACAATCAAATATCTCTTAGCAGCTGTTGCTCCTTCCTCAGCAGTCAAACAAGTAAAAGCAACACAATAACATACAGTATCCAGACTCTGTATATTTTCCATCTTTACCCAACTTTTTTCTTTCATATTCTTTACTTCCCTTTTAACAACTTTATTTTGTTATTTTAAAACTATATTGTTTTAAATCTATGATTCTAACTTTTTTTCTCTCTCTCAAGCCTATGAATATTTTTTAAAATACACTGTGACCTGTTTAGAGGCTCTTTTAGTCTGAATCTGCCCTTACTGTGTATCTGTAACCTTTTTGTCTGTGTGAGTTACAAAACACAACAACAACAACAACAACAACAACAACAACAACAACAACAACAAAAACTGCTGTGTAACTTAGATCATGGCATGCTGGTGCTGCCTCTTCCCACTCAGCTCCCTAAGAGACTAGTCTTATGGTATGTTTACTGCCAGCTCTGGGAGCCATGTTTACTGAGTAGCATGCTGCTGGCTGCTCACAAACACCATTTAAATGTTTGGAAGTACGACCTCTTAAAGAGCCATCTGATTTTGCCACTAGCACTGAGCCAGAAGGTCATCTCTTAAAGGAGCCAAACTTCTGCTCACCACCAGCAAACTGAGCCCGCTGGAG
>LZPO01109513.1:0-18232 GCA_001675575.1 Neotoma lepida
TATTTTTGGTCTGGCTTCCAGTGGTGTTACCTTTATCTTCTGTTAAAGAGAACAATACATAATCCTCCATAAAATTGGAAAGATTAGCTTCTTATGATGCTGCATTTAAGGCGAATGTTCAGGTAAAATAGGACCCACTGGATGATACTGGTCCCAAGGAAGGTAGGCACTGTCACACAAGGACCATGGACTTGTCAGGAGAATATGCTGGTTCGTAGAGAGGATGTCGGTCGTTGGCTGCAGACAAGCAGAGGGTGGGAGCTGTCTCATTGCTTGAACTCTGCCTGATGCTTGGAAGGGCTGTTGCTTGGTTCGTGCACTCAGTGGCTCTCTTCAGCGTGCCAAGGAGATGTCTGGGGACACCTTGTGGTTTCCCTTCTGTTCAGAGGGACATCTACAGGCCATATGTATCATGTAGTCTTTCTGGCCACTTTGTAAGCCAGCCTAATGATTCCTAACAAAATCAAGAGTGCATGGTGCTCACACACTGCAGGCCTCTTGCTTTCCCATCTACAGTGTTTGAGGAAACTGGAAGTCAACGAGGCCACTGGCAGAGAACAAAGAGAGTCTTGTTGAGTGGCCAGTGGGCTATGTCTTGTTTCTCCTCTGTACCTGCTCCTGGAAGGCTGTGTTCAGTTGGAAAAGTTTCTGAAGAGAGTCATACAGAACACAGCTATAAAGTATTTGTTCTATTTGCTCCCTTGGAGGAGCAACAAATAGCAGCTCACTTCTTTGTCCCGTGCCTCTCTTATCCCTGAGCCAGACTGTACTTTGGCTGTCTCTGATAGGGCATGCTTGTTTTTGGTTCCTGTTTTTGCTGCTGCTAGGCCAGCCCTGCTCCCCACAGCCTCTGTTCAGCCTAGATTTCAATCATCCCATACAATTTTGGGGCTCCCAAGAAAGCCATCTCTACTACCTCAGCTGCAAGGGCCTTCCTGTGCACCGAATTCACCTCTGTTCATAGCCTGGTGATCACTTTGTGTCGTGCATGTATGTTTCATCTGGAAGCAGTTGGCTTGGAAACAGTAAGATCTTTATATACACACAGACACAAACACACATACACCTATACACTCATGTGCACACAGGCATTCCATATATATATATTATACATACACTTTCCATATATGTCACACATGGGCATTCTACACGTATCACACACATCTTCTACACACTTATCATATAGATACAGACACAACACACTTATATGGGGGGGCACTCCACATATGCCACATACACATTCCATATCCACCACATAGACAGAACATATACCATACAGATATCCTTCACATATATGCATCACAAACATATACATTATACTCCCAAATATATACACATATATGTACATACATATATGCACACATATTATAAATCTCTCTTCACACTGCTCCATAACAAATAGACACATATCTCACATACAGCACACTCTCCCATATACCACACATATATTCCACATGCACATACACACTCGCCATATACTATTTAATATCATACACGTGCACTCCCTGCCCTGGCTTATTTTGGCAGGCTAATTTAAAGTCAGGAATCAATAAAAGATGATCTGTTGGGAGAGAACCATCTAGGAAAACACATTTGAGTCAATTATAAATGACTTTTAGATTACCAGTTATTCTTCTTTGTAGAGGACTACTGAGAAGAAGCTAAAGGGTTAGCATGGATTATTCAAGAGCCCTGGAGGTTTGGGTAGAAAAGACTTTTGATTAGCTGAGTGGGGCAGTGAAATTTAACTGGAAGAAAATCTGTCTTCTTATTCTAGGAATCTTTTCTTCTGATAGTCTCTGCATTGTAGAGTCCGTGGCCGTGTCTGTTTTATTTGTGTTTATGATGGGCTATGTGATTTAAATGTGATCAAGCTCTGAAACCCCAAGTCTCGGTTATTCGGTGCTGTTTTCATAAGATAACATGCAATAATAGTCTGGAGTAGAACATTGTTTTAGGACTTCTGAGGTCAAGCCAGCCCCACCCCCACTTAGAGAGAGCCTGTTGGGAGCTTCATGTTATAATGCCAACATTTATTGAGTCCTTGTGCTGATGAACACTTTATGTATTCTATTGAACTTAAAACTCTGCCCCAATTTCATGCAGTAAGTACTTTACTAGGTCTCCTGAGTGTTAGGTCAACCCTATTTTTGATGTGTCTAGAACCAAACTAAAACACAATGTAAATACATCAT
Source organism: Neotoma lepida (assembly GCA_001675575.1). Lineage (NCBI taxonomy): Eukaryota > Metazoa > Chordata > Mammalia > Rodentia > Cricetidae > Neotoma > Neotoma lepida. Next base: position 2,196 of record LZPO01109513.1, read on the forward strand.
CTGATTTATTGTTCTTGATAGATGAAGGCAGTGTGCCAGAATAGCCAGATAGGAGAGTAGCCAGGCATGTCTGAATTCTGCATCCCTATTGCTTTTTAATAGAGTGGAAAGTCAGCAGTCTGATGTGCTGAGAAATTATGACACCAAGTTCTTGGTGGCATGTCTTTAGTGCCTCTGTCCATGTGGGTTCTTGCTTTTGCAAACTCAAATGTTGACTTGGAAGTCTCTGAGGAGTATGCTGTGATGAAGGCCTGAAGAAAAAGAGGATTGAGGAAAACAAAATTGGCCTCAGGGCACTAGGCAGCTGAGGACCAGGTATCTGGGTCTAATGTGAAAAGGTTGTTGGGCATCCCCGAGGACCGAGGAGAAAACTGGCTTTTGTGTCATTCCTAGAGGTTTATAACTTCCAAAAAGTCTAAAAACTTCTTCAGGGGTACCGTCACTGCAGACTTGCAGGCTGTGTTCATGGACAGAGAGGTTGTTTAACAGGTGGGAGAGGACTTGAATATTCAAGAGAAGATTCTGTGGAACTTTGTACCTCAAGGTCACACCAAAACCATGGCTTTAAATCCCTCAGGATCCCTTAGTAGGAATTGTAGGCTATTGTCTCTCCCACTCCCTCTCCCCAAGCCTTCTCATGAGTGGTCCCAGGGCTTCCCACATCCCCAGCCATTATGGCATCTTTTGAGAGTCTTCATGGGGGAAAAAGAAATTCTGGGCATTAAAAGTGGATTTAGTAGTGTTCAAAGAGTTTTTATCCCTCTATCTGCTAGGTAAAATGAATTAAAGTGGTAAAAAAACAAAACAAAAAACAATTCAAGCTGAGAATTATAGATTTCAAAAAGAAATCGATGGAATGGATTTTCTTGTCTGGTCTGAAAAATGATCCTGAAGAAGATACTTTGAGAGTGAGGATTTCAGAAATTTTTGAACAGTGATTTATTACTACCCATCCTTAGAATGATTTTATTCAGAATTAGCTTACCTGGGTGCGTTGGTTCTGACTAATTTGTAAATATTACAAGTTAAACTAAAGCATGCTCATTCTCTCTCCCACCTTCCTCCTTTTCACCCCCTCACTGCCTGTGTGCATTTGGATTTAAAAGAGAGGGCAGATGGTGGGCTGACACACACAGCCAGGACAGCCCTCTGCTGGATACAAAGGGAAATATGTTGAGTATTAGGTAGATCCCCAAAGAGCCAACAGCCCTTGTGTGGTTGCTTCCTGTTTTGTTGGTTCTGCTTAAGAAGCCATGGATTGAGCCAGGACTAATGCCATTTCTAGCCCTCGCCACCAATCATTCTAGAAACTTCAGTTTGGTGTACAGGACCCAAGCAAAATATGACCCATAAAATCAACTTGGATTTTACAGATTAAATGACATTATTTGAAGAGGAAAGGAAGACTCCTGTTCCTCTCCCATGTATTTCCCAACACTTTTGACTGCCTGTGTTTGTATTTTTCACTCATAGGGGAAGCTGCATGATCCTCAACTTATGGGTATTATACCGAGGATCGCACATGACATCTTTGATCACATCTATTCCATGGATGAGAACCTGGAGTTTCACATCAAGGTAAGTGCTTTTAACTAAGAACAAGACAGGACTCACTTTTCCCAGTCTTCCTCATTTCAGACATATATAAAAGATGGTCTCTTCTAATTCAAGTGCCATTCTGTGGGAAGCAAACTCTACCGTTAACGATTTAGGTCAGTACCAAGATTTTGGAGTGGTTTGCTTGAAATAGCAACATAAAGAAAATGTAAGTCCCCTTTATGGTGGAATCATCTCACTCATTGTCTGGATTCTCCCCACTTCCCTGTGCCTTTACTGAAGATAGGCCAGGAATATGTCTGTGTGGGGTTAGTACACCATTCCCCAGTATGACTTCCATTGGCCACAATCCCTTGTGTTACTAACAGGGAAGCTACCAGAGAAAAACATCACATGGCCAGAGAAATTTGGAGAAACTTACTTTGTTGAGCAGTGCTAAATTTAGTACAAGGTCACACGCTGTCTTAAATAATGTGACTCTCAAAGGGAATATACACTCCCCACTCCCCTGTGTAGTGACTCCTTCATCCCTCTTTGAGAAGGGAATTAATTCTCCTGCCCCTTTCCTCTTCCTCCTTGTTATTATTTTATTTTAACCCAGAACCACTAATGTTGCTTAAGTTTGAATTGAAAGGGAGACTTCTACTCTATTATTATAGCCATTAAATCATAAAATTTGAACTTTGTAAACCCCAGAAGGGCTACTTGTTTAAGCAGAGAGACATGTCATAAGGTAGAAACTGTGGCTGGTGTGGGGCAGGCTGTGGAGATCAGGGAATTCCAGCCCCGGGTTTTCCTTCCTTTTTAAAGTAAAAAAAAAAAAAAATTGAGATATAGTTCATATGGCATAAAATTAATCCTTTAAGAACATAATTTTGGGGGTTGGGGATTTAGCTCAGTGGTAGAGCACTTGCCTAGCAAGCGCAAGGCCCTGGGTTTGGCCCTCAGCTCTGGAAAAAAAACCAGAACATAATTTTGTAGAGTTTAGTATATTCCCTAAATTGTATAGTCATCGTCCTTATCTAAATCTTTAATATTCCCACCACCCCTGAAACAAACTGTTCCTTCTATCCCTGCTCTTCAACACTTTCACTTGCCTTTTTCTCTGATTCTGGACTAATTCTCTGGTTTGTTGAGAGGTTCTTGGGCAGCGTGGCCGCTCCTTGTTGAATGTTTCCAAGTCTGTGTTCTCCTGGGAGAGGAGAACCTAGAGCAGTCCCTGCCCTTCTTTTGTATTCCCAGGTAAACACAAAGCCTGGTTCTCCATCTTTGTGACTAGAGGTATTGAAGGGCAGGGAGGAGAGACTGTTCTAAGGAGGCTTAGAGTTGGGTAGATCAGTGGTCCTGGAAGCTTGAATGTCAGTACACATGACCCCGTGGGTTAGCCACGAGGAAGCTGGAGCTCAGATACAGACAGATGGTCCAAATAGACCCTAGCACCAAACTGACATTTAGCATGTTTTTATTTGTATTAGGCTTTTTTTCTGGGCTGGTGAGGTGGCTCAGTGGGTAAAGGCATTTGCTGCCAAGCCCAACAACCCAAGTTTAGTCCCTGAGCACCACATGTGGAAAAAGAGAACGGACTCCCACAGGTCATTCTCCACATGTGCAACCGGGGCTCAGGCCCTTCCCACCCCCACACAAAATAAATAAATGAATGCAGCAATCAAACATTTTCAACCTCTCCCCTTATTTCTTTCTACAACAAACTGTTCCGAAATTTACATTCCAAAAGGCCACTGCTGGCTGTTTGCCCAATTATGAATTACGTCCAGCACATCACGTGTCGAGGCGTTGGTGAAAGCTTGCTTCTTCTCTACCAGGCTTCCTTATGTCTGAGGCTACAGAGCTTGTTGCTTTGATGGGCTCTAGATTGAGAGGCTTAGTGTTTCTTTAAGGCTGTTTATGCTGACACACTTTAAACTACTACAGAGGTCTTAAGTGATAATCCTGAATAAGATGTTAAACCAATTACTGCCTTGGAACTAGTGTCTTGTGTCAGAATCTTATTATGATTAAGAACAGCGCTGGCTTGGAATGGTGGGGGAGGGGAAGAGTAGTTCCTCCATCTCTCGAGTTAAATCTTACGTGCAGGTTCCCACTGTGCATTTCCTAGTTGAGCTTGCTTTTCCATTAATAAGAATTGTAAGTGGCTAAGTTAGCTGTGTGGACTCTGCGTTCTGAACTTGCATGCTAACAGGCTAAACCAAAAGAGGTCCGATTAAGGCAGTATTAAAAATCTGCTCCTCAACGCATCCCACAAAGGTTTTCAATGTTGTTTCTGATCATGCTGTTGTTCACCGCCAAACAATGCCTACTGGTTTTCCTTCCACCTGGTCTCACAAGGCATTTGAAAAAACAAAATGAAGTTTGACACCTCACAAAAGCAGAAATCAATAAATCAGGGTTCGATTTTAACTTGCATTAAATATGAACAGGAATTTAATTGACAGGCTTGGCAGTACATGGTTCCTGACTACTTTTTAGATGTAATCAATTTTCTCTGTAATTTGTGGAAGTAAATCGCTCTCCAAAGTTGAGGGTGAATATGATCAAAATGCATTGTATGAATGTATGGAAGATATTAAATTAAAAAAAAAAATCTCAGAGGTAGTGGGAAATCTTAATGGCAGTCAGAGAATCATGAACTTGAATAGCTTGGTACCAGAGTGGGGCTGGCAGCAGGGAGGGCCTGGTTAGAGATGACTAAAATTGGGCTTTGAGGACTGGACAATGGGGAATGTGGCAACTTGTAAGATTAGAGAGAACAGTTAGGGGCTGGCTTAGCTCAGTGGTGGAGCTTGCATGTGTGAGGCCCTGGGTTCAAGCCCCAAGGAAAACCTCAAGATAACCAGAGCAAATTAGCAAAAACAAAGACCCTGAGGAGAGAGCAGAGAGATTTCTGACTGTCAGGAGTGTGGAGTAGAGACGGAATGAGGAGCTGGGCAGATGAACAGGTAGGTGTTGTTAGAGGCACAGGTACCCAGGAGCAGGCACCACCATGCCCAGCTGCTTCTTGTAGATTTCAAAGCAAGGATCTCAAAGCTGCCGGGAACTGGGAAGTGGGTGGTTCCAGATGGCCGCACACAAGAGATAATGAGCCAGAGCTAAGCTGGGAGAGACATTAGTGCCAGGGCAGAGGTGTCTTCAGATTCCTTAAATTAGAGGTAGGGTTTATCCAGTCCTGAAGTTTCACCTGAGTAGGCGGAGCCCAGCTTTCCAACAGTCATAATCATGGCTGGCCTAATGATGGATATATCCTGGGAAATCTGTAAGACAGGTTTATCATTCTGTAAGCATCATAGATAACTTATACAAAGCAAGGAATCTATGATATCACTAGACAGCGTGATCTTATGGGACTGTTACCATATATTTGGTCTGTTGTTTAATGTTATCATGTAGCCCATGACTGCATTTTTCTTTCATCAATTCTCTTGTTTGTATTTAAAGACGCTTATGAATTTGGGGAAAGTTTATCTGGGACGAAAGAGTCAGAAACAGTGTGCAAAATCCTGGAGAGAGTTTTTCCCATCTTCAAGACTAATGGCTTCATTTGCCAGATCAGGAAATCGAGGCTATGTGTACATTAAATTCCTCGGAACTCATTCTTAGTTTAAGCATTTCATTACTTCAGCTATCCAATGAGTCACCTGGGAATTTAGAAGCTAGTTTCTGGGTTCCAGTACCTGAGACTCTGCTCCAGTTCCGTTGTGGCAGTTTTGTAACAGATATTGATATAAATGGGGATGGGCTAAGGTGTGAGAATAATTATGTAGAAGGCCTCCTTTCCTAATAAAGTCTGATCATTTTTTTGTTTTTTTGTTTTTTGAGAAAGAGTATCATTCTGTAGTCCTGGCTAGCTTTAGATTCATGACAGTCTTCTTGCTTGGCCTTCTGATCTGGGATTATAGGCATAAGCCACCACACCTGGCCAGTAATCTTCATTAAACCGCATTTGTTCCAATCCTTCAAAGACTCCAATGCTGGCTACCTTTAGCAGTACTCTCCCAGGTATCTTTCTGAGCCCTTGTAGTCCCAAGCATCCTCAGCTTCTCCTTGCGTCCTTCACGTTAATGGGTAAGCTGTGTTCCCATGGATCTGACGAGGCTGTGGCATCATGCAATTGGGTGGGGTCTCTATGAACATCACTGGTTTTGGATGTTTTCTCTTGTGGCTATCACCACACACAGATATTTGCTTGGTGTTCAGCTAAGGTGGAACTTGAGAACTCTTGTAAGAGGCTGTCTAGCCCCTGAATGGAGCCCAGAGGAGCCAAAAGTGTGGCGCTCGAGAGTGGTGCATGTGTGACAGATGCATGGCCACGATGAGCAAGCAGGAGGAACACATGAGGGGCGCCTGCGGCTCTGGGCTCAGGACTGTGACCTTCACTTGGTGCTTCTTAGCCACAGCAAAAGCTTTCATGAGTTTAGTAGTAATGGTTTTGAAATGTGATATGGTATTTATTTTCCAATTTCAATTTCTCTTTAACTAGGTTTCCTATTTTGAGATCTACTTGGACAAAATAAGGGACTTGCTTGACGGTAAGCTGTGTGTGCTCTGTAATTGAAGTCCAAGGGGGGTTGAGAGGAGTCAGGGCACTTCCGCCTGGGCAGCTGATGAAAATTTAGAGAGATGTTTGCCTTCAGGCTGTGTGCTCTTCTCAGCTACAGTTTAACTTGCAAATTATGAAAGGCTAGACTTGCCTGTCTTCCGTAAGCATTGCTATTCTTCTTGCAATACAGGGATTTTAACTTTCTTTTGCTTCTTTGCATGCCGTCATTCTTGTCACTACAGTGTCCAAGACCAACTTGGCTGTTCATGAAGATAAAAACAGAGTCCCCTATGTAAAGGTATGGGAAGAGCTGGGGGTGATGCAGCCAGCTTCTCTCTAGTCGCTGTCCAAATAATTATTACATGAGAGCTATAAAGAGTATCCAAAAGGCATTGTTAACCCTGAGCCTTATCTATAACATTGATCTGCTACAAAAATCAACATTCAGCTTCAACTGTAGCTTTCCTGCATGTAAATTATTTTTATTAACTTTTTGGTGCTGGGGATCTAACCTGGTGCTTCGTGTATAAGCCATGAGCTATTATGGCCAGCCTTCCTTATGAAAGCTATTATTTAAATATTACTATTTAGTATTGTTCATCTTAAAGAGGTTTGGGGATTGAATGCGATGGTTTATGCTTTGTACCTCACGGAAGTCTATGGTAGCATCATGCCTACTCTGTTAATGACTGAAATGGTAAATAATGACGGAAGGTGAGGAAGTGCATGCTCATTTCTTCTCCTCTCATAGATTTTCTCCTTGTCGTTTCTGCCTCCCGAAAGTGTTGCTGTAGGGTATGAACATGAGCTTAAAAAGCATTTCCCCCAGCTTTACATCGAGTTTTCCCAGAGCTAGCTTCCACTTCTCTTTAATGTAGAATCCAAGCCCCAGGCAAAGAGGAAACAATGTCTGTCGGGCAGCATCACACCCTTTCTGTTTATCGTGCCTTTAGAAGAAAAAGGCAGAGGTGTAGCTGCTTTCCAATACTCTTGTTTTTCAGTTTGCTGTATTGGCCAACCTGACCTGCTTTTGACTCTTGCAGGGGTGCACTGAGAGGTTTGTGTCAAGCCCCGAGGAGGTCATGGATGTGATAGATGAGGGCAAAGCAAACCGACACGTGGCTGTGACAAGTAAGTGCAGTGGTGACGTTTATGCTGTCACCTAGAATCCTAATATCTGCCCTCTGTGCACAGGACAGCTGGGTGACGATGTTTGCATGGGAAGGCAGCAGAGAGCTGAGAGCTGTGAGCAGACAGACCCTGGTCCATGTGCAGTGTGAGTGTATGCAGTACTCTGAGGTCTTGAAGTGTTGGGTGAGATTCTTTGGGTTCTGATAAGAGGTTTAAAAAAAGCTAATGAATTCATGTCAAACACAAGGGAAAGCTATTGGGCTTCTTCCTCTGTGGAAGGAGAGTAAATGCAAAGAGGGAGTCAGAGCAGAGCTGGCAGCTTCCAAAAACCTCCCTCCAGCACACGCTTACAGTAGACACACTCACAGAAGCTAACGTGCCAGGCAGCTTCTGCACCTGTGTCACGTCCCTGGGAGTTGCTTGTGCGCATTGGAGCAGCAGAGGATCTTTAAAGAGACTAGGGCTATCCTTTCCAGAGGCATGTGGACAAAGAAGTATAAGTTCACACAGAGCTGAAGGAACTAAGAATTTCTAGTTTGGAGGAGGAAAAAAAATTCAGGAGAGGATGTGTGGGCAGTGCAGTGCATCGATGATCTGGGTTCTGATGCTGAGGAAGAGGTGATGTTCTGGGTTCTGATGCTGAGGACGATGATATGATGGGCTGCTGAGGCTAGGGAGACAGGCTCAACCAACTGTCAGGAGAACTCCCCGACAGCTGCCCCACGGTGAAGCCTGCTACCAAGGAAGGGAGCGAAGTTACTGTATAGAAGAGATTCAAGCACTAGCAGAGGACTGGTCGAGACTCTTCTAGGAGCTGGCCTAACGCTCCTCCATGGATGGGCTCCTGGTCTGTGATCCAGAACTAAAATTCTTAGCCTCTTCTCTAATCCACAGCTTGTCAGATGATGCTCACGGATGTGGCAGTTTTCAGAGCTGTCCTAGGCTTGGATACAGTTTAGGAAAACACTGATTCTTTCTGTTCTGCCTGAAACTCACATGTACACAACAAGACTTTATCACTGTGTTTCTTAAGCTGGCAGTCATGAATTATTCGCAGTGTCCAGAATTGGCTGCTGGCTTCAGAGCTGAGGGTCTAGGATGTTACTAGTGTTCTTGTTGGTCTATCAAGGTTTATCTCACATCATTTACTTGTGAGTGTGTGTGTGTGTGTGTGTGTGTGTGTGTGTGTGTGTGTGTGTGCGTGTGCTTATGCATGCCTATGTGTGGGTTCTCCCTAACATGTGGGCCCTGGAAATTGAACTCAGACGTCAGGCTTGACAGCAAGCATCTTTTCCCATTGACTCATCTCACCAGCTCCTGTTCCTATTTTCGTGTGCTAAGTATATTTAACAGTGCTCTGCGGTTGAGTCCATTTGCATTGTGGGTAACATCCCACCATCTGTCCCCACAATGCTCCCATCTTCCCCAGCTGAGCCTGAACTCAGGTTCTCACCCCTTCACAGCAGCAGCTTCACTAACTGTCCATCTCCACAGCTCCTGTGCTAATTTTCCAGATCAGCTTGACTATTCAGGATGTTGTGACATTCTGTATGAATTTTAAAATTTTAAGATAGATTCTTCTATTCCTGTAGAAAGTATTGTTGAGATTTTGCTACAGTTGTATTGCATAGATTATTTTGGCTACTATTTGCATCTGTTCTTTATGTGCGTGCATGTGTGATGTGTGTAAGCAGCATCACATGGGCAGGTCCATGTACATGTTTTTGTGTTTGTGTGTGTAGGCCTGAAGTTGATGTTAGCTGTCTCTCTGGCTCCATCCTCACATTTTATTTTGATTGAGGCAGCCTCTCTCACTGACACAGAACTTACCAGTTCCAGCTAACCTAGCTAGCTCGCTTGCTCTGGGCCTCATCTGTCTCCACCTCCCTGGGACTAGGATTGCAGATGGCTGCCATGCTTGCCCAGCTTTTACATGGGTTCTGGGACTCTAGACTCCAGCCCTCGTGCTTATATAGCAAAGCTTTATCTTTTAAAGTGGTCTCCTCAGCCCCAATTCTGATGTCTTAACACTATTTAATCTTTTAGTAAATTATCATGGGGTTCTATTTCCATTCATCTGTATCTGTTTCACTATCTTTTAAGCAACATTTTGTAGCTTTTGTCTAAAAATCTATCATTTTCTTTAAATTCATTCTTAAGTATTTATCCTTTTTATTGCTATTGTAAATAGATTGTTTTCTTAATATTTCTGGTCAGGCATTGTTAGTAATATGTCGAACTATAAATTCTCTTTATGTGTTGACTTTGTAGCCTGCAATGTTGCTAAATTTGCTTGTTGTTTGTGACTCTTTTAGAGGGTGGGTTTTCTAGACAGAGATTCTCAGTGTAGTCCTGGCTGTCCTGGAACTCACTCGGTAGCCCAGGCTGGCCTCAAACTCAGAGATCTGCCTGCCTCTGCCTCCCGAGTGCTGAGATTAAAGGCCCAGCCTTTGGAATTTTTAAAATGGGCTCTCCAGAGTTTTTAGGAACAGTCTAGTAAGATATTTTTGGGAGATGGTGACAGTTGAAGAGGACACTTGCAGGGCTATGGTGGAAAAGGAAGCACTGTTTCTGGTACCCTGACCTAATGACGTACATTTAATCTCTGAGGCCTCTTTGTGTTTAACATGGGTTACAGGGGTGTGTGTCTTGATCTTCCTGTAAGTAAGTTTATGATAGTCCTGGTAATACACATGAGTAGGACAAACTATATCAGACACTACACTGTGATAAAGTCTGAGGGTTTCCACAGGACTGTCAAGGAAGCTGTGAGCTTCTTGGTGGGTGAGACTAGAGTGGGATGTGGGTGGGATACAGGGCTTCTGGAAGACCCTGGAACACTGTTATCTTAAACTTCTCAACAAGAATATTAGGTTAATTAAGAATATTAGGTTACCTGAAGACATTGTAAATCTGTCATCTCTAGAATGAGTGTTTTTTTTTTTTTCTTTTTGAAAGAAGAAACAGTAGCCTCAGATACATTCTGAAATTAGCTGCACTGCCTGTGGAGAATTGCAACAGTAGGACATGATTGGTTGTGTTTTAAGGACCAGAGGCTTGCTACCTCTGTTCATATGTTCTCTGTGGAGCAATAAACCATTTTTCATTTCAGACATGAATGAACATAGCTCAAGGAGTCACAGTATCTTCCTGATTAACATTAAACAAGAGAATGTGGAGACCGAAAAAAAACTCAGTGGGAAGCTGTATTTGGTTGATTTGGCTGGGAGTGAAAAGGTAATTGGTTCTTATTTATATTATCTATAATTTCCCCCTGTTATTTGCTCAAGTGTACTCTTGTATAATTTTTGTGCCTTTTATTCCCTGGTTTTAAAGAGGTTTAAAATGTTGAGGCATGGTACTGTCAAGTTTCTTGGTTTTCTCATTTTCTTTTCTGGTCCAAAAGTTCCCTATTTGTGTTAGAGGCATGAACTTCAAAGGCTCATGTTCATTTATGCTTAGTAGGGCCTGTGGCATTAAGTAAGGTTAATATGACTTAGCCTGGCAAGGCAGCTGCACAAAGGTGGGAGGGGCTCTCTTAGGACGGAGGGAGCTGTCTGTTGTACAGACTCCAGTAGGCTAGGGAGGGCTCTGCCACCGGAACATGGTGGCTCTGCTTCTGTAGCTTTGCCTTGCTGAAGAAAGGTCTGGAACCTGGGCTCTCCTAGTGTTCCAGTTCTACTGGTTGTGAGTCTGAAGTGACAGTCTCATATGAGTGATGTTGGTTCCTCCGGGTTATGAAGCCGTCTTTGGTTTTGTTGTGACCCTCTTTACACAACTGCAGTTAATTCTATGTCCCCAGGAACTGGCTAAGACCATGTCCAGAATCTCCATCTTCCCCTCCTAGCCCCCTTCACAGTACCAGAGGATGTTCCCACTGCCATATTCTGGCAGGACACAACCCCTTTAGACAGCATCATAGAGCTAGCACACATACACAATGCCTCTTCCTGCATTCATCAGTGACATCAGCTGGATGTCCCCATCAGTCTCCCTAGCTGTACAGGTGATTGCCACTTACTGCCTCACACTGCTAAGTTCCCGAACTCTAACTATGGCCACGAACATTCACGTAAGTCATGGCTGTTTGAATTGTCCTCTTACTTGCCTTTGTCCCAAGAGGAAAAACATCGCATTCTTGGCTGGGCATCGCAAATGTTCTGTGTGTGAGCTGGCCAAGTTCCTGGTCAGTCATCAGCATGAAGGGGGCACATCATTCAGCTCTAGCCTGACCACTGACTTGACAGCCATGCCCTGTACAGGCCTGTGCAAAGAGCCATGTGGAGATGAGTTCTTTAGGACTGAAATACCCCTGACAACTGCTTCCTGCTGGCAGTTGGCACTTCTTGCTAATGGTACTTACGAGCTATTTTAAGTGGCCCTCCTATAGTTTTGTTTGTTCACGTCTGTTTTCCTTTTTCCCTAGATGATACTGTATGAATGTACTATCTTGAGAACAGAGCTCTGGGCTCTAGTTCCCATCACCCCAGAGGGCCATCCTTCCCTTAGGCTGGCAGAGGGACATCTCTAGAGCTGATTGTCCTTGCTTGCCAACGGAAGGTGATAGATAGATAGGTAGATAGATAGTCCCTGCTCTGAAGAGTTCATGGAGTTAAGATGCTCAAAGGAGATCCTCTAAAAACTCCTGCAATAGACCGCTGCTTTTTGTGGCCCATCACTCCACGATGTCTCTGTGAGCAAGCAAGCTGCCCTCTACAGCTCCAAGACAGAAGAAGTCTGTCCTATTTTCAGACCCCCCCATAAACATTCCTCTCTGTTATTGGGGGGGCTGTTCTTCATATGTATTTCAAGTCCATCTTTGTTCAGTTTAAAGTTACGTCTCCTCTTTCCTTTTTTTAGAGAGCAGCTGTTCACCCTGTAGCTTCTGCTTAGGCGGCCAGGACAAACCTTACTAAGTCCCCTCTCCACCTTTAAAAAAAATGGCAGGATTTGTAAACCTCTCTACCTAGAGGAAATGCTGTAAATGTGAAATTATCTGTACTGATGCAGTAGAGGAGGCACCACGTGAAGAGGGCTATAGAAGCAAACCAAATTTACAGTGTACCACACATATCCTTGTCTTCACAAGTCTCCCTAATTCTTTTGCATTTTAGATACCCCTCCCTCCCTCCTTGGTCTGGAAAGAAGTAGGGAAGGAATAGAGTCAAAACACCCATTTCTTTAGTCCTTTGCCTGAAATTGGGGCTCGCAAATGTTTTCCTCACAAAGCCCCGCTGGACCCCATCCAACTGGGAGGCTGTAGTTTTTTCCCCCAGGACCCAGCTCACTTTGGTGACAGCAATTCAGGAGCCTGGTTTTCCTGGATAGATGTCCCCCGGGGAAGTATCTGCAGTTCTCCCACTTGGGGCATTTCAGCTATTCCACTAAAACCCAATTGAGAGGAAAATGACAGCAGGCGAGATCAGATCCTCAGCCTCAGGCTCCAGGGACAGCTGGATCATTGTGATTCTTACTCACATTCATCCCCTGCTTTCCTGGAGGGTGCCTGCTGCCCCTCTGCGAGTTTGCATTTTCCCTTCTGTGCTGTCCCTGTGCTCACTGCTTTTTCTGTCTTCTGGTAGGTCAGCAAAACTGGTGCTGAGGGAGCTGTTCTTGATGAAGCTAAAAACATCAACAAGTCTTTGTCTGCTCTTGGAAATGTGATCTCTGCCTTGGCAGAAGGGACAGTAAGTAATCCTGTCGCCATCTATTAAATAGTATTATGGGAAGCTGCCTTTGGGGTTTGTGTGTTCTCTTTGCCACACATCTCAGACATTCATTTGTTTTCCTCTTTGGAAGAGAGCAGAGGGATTCCTGGCTGGGGTGCTTGTTGCTGGGAGATCCACTCCACCAGAAAGTATGAATGGTGACAATGATATGGGTCACCGAACGGACATTTTTTGGCAATATCCAAAGACCTGGCAGCAAATTCTTATTCCACATGTTTCTAAGTTTGGCTTGCTTGCTTCTGTAGTTTTTCTTTGAATGGGCTGTCAAAACCAATACTCCTTCTTTTCTTAAATAGAAAACACATGTGCCATACCGGGACAGCAAGATGACTCGGATTCTCCAGGACTCTCTGGGTGGGAACTGTAGAACCACAATTGTCATTTGCTGTTCTCCTTCAGTCTTCAATGAAGCTGAAACCAAGTCCACGCTGATGTTTGGACAGAGGTGCGTGTGGGGTCTCAGAACTTGTGCTCTGAGCTAGGATATAGGTCTTAGGTGTGAATGGCTTGGGGCAATGGTCAGAGGGGCAAATAATTATTACATTGCATACAGCAGATGATCTGTAAACTTGAGGAATTACTTACTGAGGACACAGGGTTATATTTTCAGTAGTGGTCAGGAACGTGCCTGTTGGAAGGAAAGATGCTGAACAAAACAAAACAAATCACCCTACTCGGTACAATAGCTTTTGTTCTTTGTGAACTGAAGCTTAGCCTGTAGCTCTCTACAGCTTCACATACGTAATTCTGAAGATCAATAACTACCTTTAACTGGAATCTGGGATCCATTGCAAAGTTGTTCATTAAAAACAATCAGAAAGTTAGATAAAGGCAGAGTAGACACATCAATAACAGAGGAAAGAAATCAGATGCATTAACTCTGAGGGTGGGAGGCCTGGGGTGTATTTGGAAGAAAGGGTGGAGGATGACCACCTTCTCACTCTTTGAGAGGCCTGAGTCACCATGTCTTGCCTCTGCAGGCTTTAGCAGATGGGTAAGCATAAAGAGCTAGGTAATGAACGCAATCTTCCCATGTGTACTTGGGTTCTTACCTTCCTTGCCTTTCTTAATATGCTTTTTTTTCACTTACCTTGCCCTGCTGCCCACAGCTGATCTCCTTCAGTCTTGTTTGCTTAGTTTGCCAGACTTCATCTTCTCAGCTGTCCTTTTTTGGGGGCTGGTTACCTAAGCCTGTGATGCTGAGGTTTTGGAGGATCTGAGCATCTTTGGTGCTCACAGGACTGAGCCAGGACAGATGTTGTGAGATTTGGATTATCTTACCATTGTTTTATTCAGTGTTAGCAGCGGATGAGCTATGTCTGTAGCCCTTCCTGCCTTGGGTGTTAGTGAGGTTCCCAGTGCTCCCCTGCTTTAGTCCCAGGAGTATGTGTCATATGGTTATGCCCAAGAAGTAGTTACAACTTGTTTGAACTGCATCACATCCTAATCATTTCCTGAGCTTCAACAGAACATAGGATTATTCAGCTGTGGCACCTTTGGGCTATCTAAATAATAATTGTGTTGAAATGTTGTAGAGCTAATCTGTCTTTTAAACAGGATTTGGATCCTTTTCTTCCTCCTAAATGATTTCCTGGATTAGGCTAATGCATGAGGCAGTGGCATTGCTGTAGGGTGATACCTTTGTTTCCTGGCCATTGAGCCACTCTGTCCTTGACTTCTCTGAGCTTCCCATCTCTTTGCCATAGAGATGGAGTGGTCCCTTCCAAGGACTTTTGGGAGGATGATTGAGCTGCTTCCATTTTCACTTTGCCCAAGGGCTGGTATGGAGGGGTTACCGCTGACGTCAAGCTCACCTTCTTCTACCGTAAACACTCCAGCAGTACTGAGGATTAGAAAGGTCAGAGTAGTGGATAAGACTAGACTGAAAATGAGGAACAGCATTGTAATATAAGGGACACATTTGAGTGAAATAGAATTTCACTTCTGGAACTAATGGGTAAAGAAACACTATTGGTAATTTAGGATTCTGTTGGTCAATTAGGAAAATAAAATGTAACATCAAACATGAAATAGTTGCTCTGTTTCTTTTATCAGACCCTGAATTGCATCAGAGCAGAGAGTACATTTGCCATTGACATCTGCTTTCTGGTGTGGGGAGTATACAGTAGGTGATTAATAAGTACATGCTTAATGAACAAAGAAGCAAGTGAGCCTCAAGTTCATGATGCAGGGTCCTTGCTGAGCTGTGACATCACTGTCCCTAGAAGTTGATCTGAGTTTGGATCTAGTTTGCTTCCTAGTAAGCAGTCAGAAACATGTGATTGTTCCTTTTTTCTCTATCCGTGTTAACTAATTGGTTCTTTAAGGATAGTGGATTTTTCTATGGGCCTTCTATCTGCTTTGTTGTTAACTATATGCATTGAACCCAATTATACAGCAGACATGGGCCTGAACATCAGATTAGAAATGGAATCTGATAGCTAATAAGATTAAGCACTTTGAACTCAGAAAAGCTGCTGAGTGTGTCCCAAGTGCCAGATAGCCAGTGTTCATATTGTTCTTGTTGAAGAACCTTGGGCAGCGTAAATTTATGCTTCTCTCAAGGTCACAGGGGAAGTGTATATTTTTCCTGGGCTGAAGAAACAATAACATGTGCTTTGAAGTTGTAGAAAGGCAACAGAGTCTACAGGTGCCTGAGGGCACCCTGCAAAGAGTCAGGCCAGCCTTCCTTAAGATTCTAGGTTTAGTACTGGATTCAGACAGAAAAATCCATGCTGTCTAGTTCTTATTTGATCAAGCTTGTCTCTTTAGCTTTCTGAGTGCCCAGTGCTCTGCTAGTGCAGAGGTAGACAATTCTGTCTGTGTGTCAGACAGAGAGCAACAGGTAGTCCAGATATCTGAGAATCAAAACACCAAATTAAAACATTTTTGTGGATATTTTTTTCTTCTAGACTCCAGAATTTCATTCTTTAGTTTTTAATTACTCTTCTGTAGTATTTTTCTAGCATTTTTCAAAGAAGATAATTGTAACTTTCAGGTGTGTACACTCAAATTACCCCATTGTCTTAGAAGTCTGTTTAATATGTCCTGATTTGTTTGGGCGG
>LZPO01109516.1:7743-18179 GCA_001675575.1 Neotoma lepida
AAAGTGGATTTCTTCAGTTACATGTTAAATTAAATCAATAAATGATAAAACACAGACACTAATGTTGATAAATTAGTTTCTCTAATTTCTTATAAATAGTAAATAGCATGGGGAGTGGAAAAGCAGGTACCTTACATAATGAATTCTGTCTCACNCACACTCTGACCTGGGTTAATACGTGGTTTTTTTCTATGGAATCTGAGTCAGTTCAGCTTTGTTTTCTAGAAGATCAGACAGTGGTCAGTGACCCCATCCCCAAGGGTGACAACAAAATTGGTCATTGGAACCAATTTTTTGAACAATTGAAAGGTCCCATCATTGAAAACCACTGTTAGAAAATAAAGAACAGAAGCATCAGGAATAATTTTCTATTTCCCTTTCCTTGGGAGGTCCTTGTGTTCTTATGAGATTTCTCTGTATGTGAGTGTGTGTGTGTGTGTCTGTGTCTGTATGTGTTTTTTTGTGCTATTTCTATGGCTTTCAGTTCTTTTTATTTGTTTCTCTTACCCTATTCTGGTTTGCTTGTGTGTTTGTTAGATGCCTCTTTGTTTTCTAACGAGAAAGAGAAAGGAAAGGTGTGGATTTGGGTGGATAGGGAGTTGGGGAATCTCTGGGAGGAGTTAGGGGAGGGGAAATCATGATCACAGTATATTGTATGAAAAATATCTATTTTCAATAAGAAAAATATGATAATCATGACATTTTTTGGTTTAGTAAATATGATTGGGTGCTCTGCTTCTACCAATAACTTATAGAAGTCTGTAAATAGCATTAGAATTTAAACATTATATATTCAGTCCTCAAAGCATGCAAACAGTATTTCATGTTAAAAATGAATATACTATTAAAATATTGTTGCACAAGTCTGTAGTTCAAAGATACATTACACATATTGAAAATATGACTATGTATACTTTTTGTGTGTTTAATTGCTGAAGGGAGCTTTTACAAATACATGTTCTCTTTCCCTACAGTTGTTTTCTGTTTATTAGGAATGAGCAGATATTGGCAAATCATTGTGGCAACATTCCATTGCTTTATTTCATTGGATATAGTAATATCAATATTTAAACTTTTGATTCTTTTACATTAAATCTGCACTTTGTTTTCTGATTCATCAATAGATTTTGTTGACAATAAAGCAGTTTGGGAAATACAAAGAGAGAGCATCAGAAATAAAGATGTGGAGATAGGAGCAGTGGCAGAAGGAGGGAGTAGAAGGTAAAACAGGGATAGAGGACTCTAACAACTGACGTTAGGTCACTAACGTACTCGAGAGCTAATGTATAACTTTGTAGGAATCACTTCTGCCAAATAGTCACCATCTGATCCCCATATACTGGTAGAAGAACACCATACCACTGTGAGGGAAAAGAGTACATAGGACTACATGCTTTCCTTACAGAAAATTACATTTTATTGAGACTATACCTATGATTTCAATATGTCGTCTCCAAAATTCAGGAGAAAAAATTTAATTGCCAATGAAATATACTAAGAGGTAGTTGAATCATGGAGGCTCTTTCCTCACAACTGAGATGAAGCTTTCCTCAAAGGGACTTCACATAGTGCTATCTCTATTATTTTTTCATGCTCTGCCATGGAAGCACTCTTCCTCCACACCCACAGGCATCTCCAAGGGACCATCTATGAAGTACAAAGCAACCCTCGTTGAACAGCGTAACTTGCACACATTGATCTCGATCTTCTAAGTGTGCAGACCTATGAGAAAATAAAAACCTATTCTTCATCAGTGACCCAACCAGTTGTATTCTCTTACAGAAGCACAAATGCACTGGGAGATGTCATTCTAGCCCTATGAAATAATAGTAGACTTCAAGAAAATATCCATTGGAACGATGAGAATTTTGATTTGATGGCAGAATCCATTTGGAAGCTGTTTCAAGCATATAGCAAACATGTTTTTGTATTATAGTTGTTTGCCTCCAGAAGCAACTCTGGTACTCAGAGGCACAACACTGCCTGAACAAAATGATGACTGCTCCTCTGAGAGGGTTTTTTGCCTGGTTTATTTCATATCAAAATTAGAAATGAAGTGACAAATTATACCATAATTTCCCTCAACTCCCCCCCCCGGCCAGTTAATTCCAATTCTTTAACTTAGTTTAAAGGCAAATTTTGGCATTTTTAAATGAAAGTTAAGATACTAGCCCTCTAACATGAACGTTATGAAAGAACACAGGGAAATATGAAACACTTAAATGGATACATTAGAAATTTTCCAGATGATTTTGTATTTTATGTCTTCTCTTGTACATTCATGAGATATTGCATGAGAATCCCACCGTTGGGACATTATCTGTAGCTACTTATCGGCTTGTTTTGGGTTATTTGTGCAAAGGGATCCTAAATGTGACAGCTATGAAGCATCCCACTGGCTGTCAGCGCATTTTGGCAGTCTTTTTTTTTTTTAAATGTTGCTTCCAGTCCTGATTCTGTTTGTAATTTAAAGAACAATGGGAAATAGGATGATTGTGCTTATCACACACAACAGAAGGACACAGAACGTGGAGCCACATGTAGGATGATACACTGTGTTAGGGATGTGTCGTACTGATTTAATTCTCATCCGTGTACTAGTTTCAGAATGTTCTTGTTACCTGCTGGCCTTTTCAGTGTAATGATCTTACTGTGGATTGTGACGATTTTTAAAATATGAATTATTTCCTTTCCTTGTTCTATAATACTCCTAGTCTGATTCTGAATTTTTACCCACTGCCGACGCTAGTAATTAAATATTCTCTCTATTGTTTGCTTCACACCTGTAAGATTTTAAAGCATCATTTTCCCGTGTGTCTTAATAAATCACTTCCACATTTTTATGGATTCTTTTCTCATCTTTGAGATAACTCATACACCTACTCATTTGAAATGAAAGATACGATGATTTTACTTTGAGATTCAATTACCCACAGGGCATTAATGTTTCTTACCTGGAAACCTAAAAATGCAAGTGACTGGCAACAATTCTGCCTTTGGCATGCAAATGACTCAAAAGTCTAATTACTATGAAGCAGTCTGAATTTCTTTCGATGTGCAATCACTAGTGTATGTTGCTACCCTTGGGGGAAGGGATCCTTTCACAATGAAATATGTGCTGGGTATCATTTTGTTGCTAGAGCTGGACTGCACTGTGTCTGTACCCCATCAGAGGAAATGGCTCTATTAGGATTCAGTACCTGCTGCACCCTCTGTACCCATGCAGCCTGCTCCCAATGCCAGTATGTCACTGTCCTCTTCTATTGCTAAGCACCCGTTTTCTAGGCTTGTCTGTGTGTCTCAGTTTCCATTATGTCATTAGGTCTCTGCAAATGTTCCCCGCTACCCAAAAGTTTTGATAAGTGTGTTTTGAGATCAAAGTACTTACCCTGTTTATGTAGTCTCTCATGACCTTGACAATGTACACATGGAGAATTTGTGCCAATGAAGGATGATGTAGCACTTATTTTGAGCTTGAAGGAGCATAGGAGATGTCCTGAAGCAAATGGGAANAATAGAAATGGCATNGTATCTATTGAGCACATATTTTTGTAGATGATGATCTTGCATATATTACTTTAATTTCTGAGACAATATTAGGTATTACTATAATGAGGTTAATCATAGCAAAAGTTAGTAATGATACCAAGTACAGAAATTGTGTTTGACTACAAACTTACGAATCTTTTCATTAAAACTTGATTTCTCTTGAAGCTGGAGAGATGGCTCTGAAGTTGACAGCATTCACTGCTGTTACAGAGACTCAGATTTGGTTCCTAGCACCAATATAGTGACTAATAACTGTCTGTAATACCAGTTCCAGGGGATCTGATGCAACTTTCTGGCCTCCATGAGCATTGAATGCATAGAGTGCATATGCAGGCAAAACACATGTACATAAAATAAAACTAAATAAATATTTACCAGAAACTGCGCCTTTCCTCTTCCAACAAGAACTTTCCCTTTTGTATGAATCTGTGAAGGTGATGAATGAATGGATATTCTTCCATTTGATTTTTCTCTCCTTGTTTATTTGTTTTGGAGGTAAGGTCTTGCTAGGGAGTCACCACAACCTCAAACTAATGGCATTCTGCCTCTTCAGTCTTCCAAATGCTGGGATGATGGGCATGCACCACTTGCTCCAGCTATAATGAATATTCTTATTTCTAGGAGACAATTGCCATTTGACACCTCATCATCACTAGTAATATCACCTGGTTCAGAAGGCCACTTTCTAGGTTTTCCAAATATGCATGCAGAGTATCTGTCTTTATTCCAGCTTTCTTCCCGACACTCTTAGGACTCTAATCAACTAGTTACCTGTTACCATAGTTCTTCCAAGAAATCATAGGGTAATTGGCTATAATTAATTGAATTATATATGATTTTAAGTCAAAGAGGTCATAGTAGTAGTTACTTTACATTAAGATCAAAACCAATATTTCTAGAACTTATTGAATATATGTTATGTAAAGTTAATCAAGTTTCTACAATCTATGTGAGTCTCTGTGGTGATATTTTATCTGTGTCCCCCAATAAACTTTATCTGAGGATCAGAGGAAAAAGCCAGCCACTATAATAAACACAGAGGTCTGGCAGGGGTAGCACACACCTTTAATTCAATCACTCGGGAACCACAGATCCACCTGGATCTCTGTAAGTTCAAGGCCACACTGGAAACAGAACCAGGCGTGGTGGCATACACCTTAAATTCTAACACTAGTTAATCAAAAAGGTCTGGAGGTCTGTACAGACAGACAGGAAGTGACAGAGCTGGCCAGGAAGAGGAAGTGATGTAGGTGGGTGGAGAGGAAATGAGATGGCAGAACAGAAAGGCATATAGGAGTGGGTATACAGGAAGTAGGTCTCTTTGGAGACTGAGGTGTCTGTCGGTGAGGTTAGGTTATCTGTGCTTGTTCTATTTCTCTGATCTCTCAGCTTTAACCTCAATATCTGGCTCCGTGTTTTTTATTAATAAGAGCATTTAGCAATTCACCTTACAAATCTCATTTATGTCAAGCTCATCAATGCTTAGAGAATCAGTACTCATCTCTAAGATGAACAGATACTTCTTGATTTGAAAAGGATTTGAAATCACTTCAGACTTGTTCCAAGAGGGATTAGCTGCAGTGTTTGAATCTATTGTCTGTTTCTGGGTTGTCTTTGCCATGCCAGGCACCGTTCTGAACATTAAGTACCTTATCGCTAATCCTCATAACACCCTGCAAGGCAGATGTAAAAAAGCTTCATTTTCTAAATGTAGAAACTCAGGCTTAGGCAGTTCAAATAGCTGGAGTGAGGTCATAAAGATGGCTAGCGGCAGGGTTTGAAATCAAACATAGCGTCGGTTATGAATCTCCATGTAGTACGTTCTCCAGGCAGACCTCTTTAATTGTCAACTCTTTCCTCCCGTGTCTCTGTGGGAGTGAGAGGCATTGTAGTTCTAAGCAAGGAGTTAGGGTTGAACACAGAAGAGTCTATGGAATTTGGCAATTCAGATGCATTTGTAATAAAGCACCCAGTATTGGATCCTAGCTGAGTCCTCAGTGTTTCTATTGACGGTGATTTATCAGTATAAACAAATTTTGATATGAAAACCAAGTTTTCTATTCCAAGCATGAATCTTACTCACAATACTGTTCTCCTGTTGTGTAATCTCCTCACTGTTATTTTGGTTTTGGAGGAGACAGATTATCTTTCTTCAATAGTACCAGAATACAGAAAATAAAATGATGGAAATCCATTGCCTATCATCAAAGTTTGTCTAATTTTAGAATTTTTTTTTGGGTTACACATTGTGCTGCTACTCTCATTGCTAAGACAAAATACTTCTTAATTTAAAACATGTCACTTTCATTGTATCTGAATTTGCAATTTTGGTAGATCTTGGTGGGGACAGCTAATCTGTCCTCTATTTGCTATCAATTGCAGAAGCTCAAAGCCTGGGGCAAGTAATGAATTTGCTATAAAGATGTAACCTATTTTTCTGTACTTCACTTTGGCCTGTTGGCTGGACATAAGCATATGATCCTTATTTTCGAAGGAGAATATTTCAAGAAACAAAGGCTAGAGGGCTGAGCCAACATTTTCTCTGATGATATCTAAAGTCATTTTTATCAAGAAAGCATAGAAGAGGACATTGCTTACTATGGTTTGTGTTAGATACAGATAGTATTTAAGTGGTTACTACTCAACAAGCTTAAGGTTCTGTTTACTCAAAATAAACAGGTTCTGGAGATATGATATATAACATTGTGCTGGTGGTTAATAGCACATTAGATACTTAAAATCTGATCTCACAAATGGATTACCACACTTACAGATTCNTAATATCCAGGGCTTATGGCTTTGCTGTACAAACGAGCGCTTCTCTTCAGTTTTCCCAGCTGCCTTGTGGTCAGCAGAAACTCCACTAAGCCCGGTATCCCTGCTCAAGGATGCACTGACCCTCCAAAACCATCTGGCCAAGGAACCGCAGCCAAGAACTGATTCCACAAGCTGAAACAAACATTTCCTTATTTTGTTCTCATGGTTTCCTTCCTTTGTGTGCTGTTGTTTTGGAGTGCTTTTCGTCAGAGTGATACAAACTCGATTGAAAGACCACATTAAGAGACACTTAGAAGCAACAAAAAAAAATCATTATCTCCTCCTATTTTTGATGGATAACAGCATTTCTTTTGTAAGTACCAATTAGCTAACATAAGTAGCTTAATTACAGAGATGAACCTCTCTCTGATATCTTCTAATACTTTCTCTGTATCTCTATTGTTTAGCATCCTTTCCTCCTCCATTGATTTATTGGGCTTGAATTCAATTTCCTTCTCTTTTAGGAAGTATCTTCAACAACAACTACCACCTGGCTTGCTTAACCTTGCTCTGAAGTTTTTCTTCCCATAAATATACTTTTATCAATTCTTTGGAAATTTCATACATGCACATAATTATTTTGAACATATTCATTCCCACTTCTTCCCCGTCTCTCCAAGATCTACTCCTCCATCCCATATTTACTGTTTTATTTCTTTTTTATATGTTAAGAAAAATACATAAAGAATATTGAGCATATTTCCATTATACCTTATGATTTGACATTTATTTTTGTAGATCAAAAATCATAGGATCAGAATGTTGATAATTATGGAACATATATATAATTTTAGTTTAGATTATTATTTTACTCGTTTTCTCCTTTCTAATTAATATCCTTATAAATACATATTGTTTTTAATATATGATGTGCTATCTATTCATCACTGGTATTAGCTGTTCAAATAGATTTATTCATTCTGTAGGGAAAAGGAGTAAAATGTCAGAGAAGAAAAATGTTTTTGAAATAAATCACTAAATTAAAGCAGAAATATCTATCAGGGACAGGATGCACTTGCAGTGCTCAGGAGACTGAGGTAAAGGAACATGTGATCTCTGCGTTCAGTAGACTCAGGATAGGGAACTTCTAGGGCATCCTAAGGGACTCGGAGAAAATTGTCCCCAAACAAATGTGTTAGAGCAGCAAGAAGCAAAGGGGAAAGAAAAATATAAAACATATGACAATGGTATAATAACAGAACTGTATGATATCATTCCTCCATATTCTTTTTCTCTTTTTAATTTGTATTTTAGAGAATATAAAATAATTACATATTTCTCCCTTTGATTTTGCCCTCCAGACCCTCTCATATACTTCTTGTTCTCTTTCAAATTCATGGGCTCTTTTTTCATGAGTTGTTATTACATGTATGATGCATATGTATATATTGCATTATATATATTATGCATATATATTTATATACATATTTGTTCAGGGCTGGTTATTTGGTATTGGATAACCAGCTGGTGTGCTTTTCCTTGTATGTACTTTTAAGTATTGCTCACAAGTGGAAAAATTGTAAATTACTTGTCCCATATCATTACAACAAATTATATTATTCTCAAAACAAAAAAAAGTAACTTACCTCATAAGCTTTGTG
Organism: Neotoma lepida; assembly: GCA_001675575.1. Lineage (NCBI taxonomy): Eukaryota > Metazoa > Chordata > Mammalia > Rodentia > Cricetidae > Neotoma > Neotoma lepida. The sequence goes on from LZPO01109516.1 coordinate 15,711, forward strand.
AAGTTGGGAACACATATTATAAAAGATTGTTTACCTGAATACATTTCCAGTAAAATGAGACAATAAAATAAATGTGGATATGGCTTTTAGCTCCTGTCTCCGCTAAACATATATCAATATATACTATTTATGAGGGTTGTTTTTATAACCGTTACTATAATGCTACTTAATTACAATTGTTATTATGTAAATTTTATGTAAATCTCAGTGATTATTATGGAAATTTGAGGCAAATTTCATTTGTATTCTATTAGTAATGCTTTGGATAAGGATGTAGGTTAATAACAAGCACTATTGAGGTGAAATTTTAAGAAAGAAAGAGGAGAGTTTTTGGTAAATACTCAAAAAGCATTCATATAAATAATAGTAAATAAATACTGTTTATGTATTTTATTTTATCTTTTTGAGGATATAATGGATTTATCTTATATGCTGTACTTCTTTTGGCTAGAGTTTAACTTATGAAACACCTTCAATTTGAACGTAAATGGAAATTTTAATACCTCATCTTTATTTCTTATAGGATTATAACTTTTTATGCATGAAAATAGCATAGATTAGTTTTGACTGTGTGATTCCTAAAATATAAATGTGCATACATATGGATATATTCATTTTAAAATTCTAAATGATAAGAGATACCTTACACAGTCAACAAAAACCATTTTATACTTTATTTTGAGATGATTTTAGCAATTAATAGTTTTTTGAAGGAAACATTTATTTGCATAATCAAAACTATAGCATCATATGGTTGAACTAATGGTTTGTAATAATACTTTATCTGTATATAAACATTTATGAAGCACTTCTATTTACATTATTTCAATTAGTTTCAATGTGATTAACAGTGACTGATGGGTGATGATCTGTATACTGTGAAAATGTGTTGTTCTGATTGGTTGATAAATAAAGCTGTTGGCCAATGGTGAGGAAGAATGAGATTAGGCAGGACATTCTAACTAGAGAGAAAGGAAGAAGAAAGCAGAGCTGAGTAGATGCTGCTAGCCACTGCCAGGAGAAGCAAGATGTAAAGATATCAGTAAGCCACAAGTCACGTGGCAAGTATAGATTTATAGAAATGGATTAATTTAAGATGTAAGAGTAGCTAATGGGAAGCCTGAGCCATTAGGTCATAAGTTTGTAAATAATATAAGCCTCTGTGTGTTTACTTGGGTCTGAGCGGCTGCAGGAGCCCAGGCAGGACAGAGAAAAACTTTTTCTTACAAGTGACTTTAAGTTTTATTTGTTTGAAACTTTTTTAGTATTGAAGCAGGAAAGGGACTGATTTCATTGTTTCTCTGAACTTCTGTAGATTTGGGGGAGTTGCTTTTGATTTTTATAAATGTGAGCTACAATAATTTCACTTTTTATCAAATGAAATATTGTGACTTTGAGCCTGAAGCTTATTTTAGGTAATTAATAAATTGAAAAACACTTTGAGTACTTGTTCCTCTTCAGAGAAAGGCTTAGAAAAATGAATGGTTTAATAGAGACTTTCTGCATGTCTAAAATGTTAATTATGCTACATAGAGGCGAAGTTGTCAGCTCTATTATGAGTGAGGACAAAGGACTGGTTACTGAGAGCTACAAATGTTAAATGAAATTGAAGAGTTCTGCTGCCACTGTAGCTTCACTGCTACATCATGTGCATGGCATGAGGTCTGGATTCAACCACCAGCACCATGAAATATGTAGTTAAATAAATAAGTAAAAAAAAAGTAGAATTCATGTAGATTACAAGAAAAGGTGAAGCAAAGAAATGAGAGCCCTGTAAATATATACCGTTGATAAGTTTTTTTGTCACCTCTGCATCAGAAGTGAACAATTGGGAAATACATCATTTAGTTTCAATTTTATTTATTCAAAATTTTTATTTACTTAAAATTTTATTATTTATTTTGCATGTGTGTGTGCGTGTGTGTGTGTGTGTGAGAGAGAGAGAGGGGGAGAGTTTGCATGTGTGTGTTTGGGGATACATGAGCAGGAGTCAGCTCTCTTCATTGATCTTGTGGTCCCAGGGGTCAAACTCAGGCCATCAAGTCTGGTGACAGTGCTTTAACATACTGAGGTATCTTGCCAGACCCTAGTTTCACATTTTAAAAATAATTTAGTCAGCATGTAAGGCTTTGGGCCGTTTCTACAGTTGTTGTATGGTTCGTATAGAACTGCCCAGCTCAGCCCACGAATATACTAGAATATAATTCCTTAGGAAAGAGGAACCGTTTGCCAAGTTACCTCCAGGATATAACATCCTTGCTTAAAAAAATGTTCACTCTTATAGCAAACAGCCATAATTGTAAGAAATTCTGTTTGATTATATTTCTTTCCAATGCTACAAGGAAATAGTAATAACATGAATATCATTAATCATATCAACAATAATAGTAATCTACATACATGCACAATCCCTCTCACAAAAGCATAAGAACAAAAATCAAAATAAAAAGCAAAAGACAATAAGAAAAA
>LZPO01109520.1:0-15661 GCA_001675575.1 Neotoma lepida
AAAAAAAAGCACAGTGATACTGTATCCAGGGTTGGTGTAAATTTATCCTGACCACTGAAAAATATCATGTTTGATTTTTCAAAGTATACTCTCCTTTACAATAACTACTTTTTCTATTTATATCTAGGAATAAACTGTTTTTGAGCTTTGTTATGGCTAGGGCTAGCCTTTATAAGCTTGACACAAACCTAGTCCTTGAAAGAAAGTTAGTTGAGGAATTGACTCTTTGGACTGGCCTGCAGGCAAGTCTGAGGAGTATTTTCTGATTAATGATTGATGTGGAGCAGTCTAGTTCATTGGAGGCATGTCATCCCTGGGAAGGCAAGCCTAGGGTGTTTTTAAAAGGTGGCTAAAGAAGTCAGGGAAGTGAAGGAAACAATCAGCACTCCTTCATGGACTCTGCTTCAGTTCCAGACTCTAGGAACTGTAGCTGGAGCTCCTACACTGGCTTCCTTTGATTATGGACTGCAACTCNTAAACAAATAAAACCCCTTGCTTCTGCACTGACTTTTGGTCAGTGTTTTATCAAAGCAAAGCAAAAGCAAACTGGGACAAGTTTATTAGAAAAATAATTAGAGTTAGAATATTTGCTTTTTATAATAGTTTGATTAACTTAACTACTTAGGGCCTTGATTCATTACCTGATTTTTGTTTATCCAGCAACTAAATTAAAAAACTGCATCAATTGAACAACATTCTGTAAATAAAAAGGACTAAAAGCATCATTTTTAAAGATTAAATAGCAAAAATATTGTGTGGATAACATTCTCAACCACTTTTAAAATATGTCAATGTAATCTCACTGGGTATAGAAACCACTCTTCATGCCTAGCTCCATGCCCGGCAGGAGATAGATGGGCAACGCAGAACAAAATCAATGCTATTTTTGGAGATTTTTCTCTTTCTTTTTATTGTTCAAAATTTTTCCTTACCCTAGAGGTCTTTTATTTATGTATTAGGGTTTCCAATTTTGTGTTTTTAGGAGAATTCTGTGTTTGCCAATGTTTATGTCTCTGTGTCTATATGTCTTTATTTTGATTTATTTTATTAGCTCTTTGTTTTTTTCTGTTTGTTTGTCTTGTCATATTCAGGTTGTTTGCTTATTCTTATTATAAATTATTATTATTATTATTATTACTATTTGCTGCTTGTTTGTTTGCTAATGAGAGAATAAGAATGGTTGTGGATTTGGGTGTGTGAGGAGATGGGTTCTGGAAGACATGGGAAATCAGTAACCATAGTCAGAATATAGTATATGAAAAAAAATATTTTCAATTAAAAATAAAGGCTAATGGTGTCTAAAACTGTATTATGTGAATGAGGAGAAATATTTTACTATGCAAAATACTATAATTTTAACTTTATTCATAATGTCAGTGTATTTTCTTACTTTACTGAATTCACTTGTGTTTTTCTAATTACTTATTTTATAGTACTTTGATCTATTTTTATGAATGGACAATTAGCTATTCGTTTAATTTGTTATTTTGTCAATTACAATGACAGAGTTGTTAAAAGAAACTGATAATCATGTTTTACTATTGTAGAGACAGACAATCTTGTTTATATAAGAAAGCTCACCTCAAATATTTCTCCTAACTAAAAGTGGTTTTAATTAGGTGAGTAGACACACTCACTGTTTGTTTCAACCATTTCCAGTAAGCAGGAAATAGTTACCAGGAAATGACAAGGTTCTCATAGCCATGAGGACATGAACAATGTTCTGAGGCTTATTTCGAGACAGGGCAGGACAAACAGCCCAGATAATTGATTACTTTGCTAAGTACAGTGTTCCAAAGAGCTCATGAATCAAAGGCTTTGGTGGAAATTGCAGAGTGATGTTTCCATGTAGAATGCATCTTGCCTGTTAAGACTCAGGAACAAAGGTTAGGGTCAGATGGGTACAACAAGTCTACACTCCAGTCACTGCAGAGAAATTAATGGTGCCACCAAGAGGAAGGTTGGAGGAGGAACTAAAGGAGAGTATCATACAATAGACAGGAGAGATAGAAGTCCTATTCCAAAGACCATCATTAGACAATTTATAAAAACCCTCTTGTTTTTATGATGTTTCTATTTCTTGTTTTAATTACCCATGTTTAACTCCAATGAGTCAATATTTGATGTAGTGTTTTATACTTCATTCACTTTACTGTTATATAAAATGTATTTGAGCAGATTACTATTATTCTATTCTTTGACAGTTTCACATACATATATAGATATTCAATTTGGGGTACTTTTTGTTCAGATTTCATGCAGTGAAATTTTTAATCCTTCTCGCTCTTTCATTGCAAACTTTCTTCTTCCCACACTCATGGTTTTTGCTGTTGTTGTTTGCTTGTTTTTAGTTTCACAAGACCTGCAAAAGATCTGGCCTGCCAAAATTACAAATGGATGGAGGAAGAGGCTATAAGGTCCCATCCATCTCTGGGAGAATTTGAGTAGTTACAGTTGCTGCTGGGGGGCAGTGTCTTTTTCTTCAGTGGTACCCACTGGTAAATTGACAATGCAGCAGTAAATAATCCCTATCCATGCTCATGCAAGCCATCTTAAGTAAANCTATTTACACATTGCAGAGAAACCTCGGGTGACTGTCCAGGCAGCTGGCTGTTTCTTTCAACTCACATTTATGTGGAATAGTATTTATGTGGAATAATATTACATTTCCATACCCGTAATTATTTTCCTATTAGATAATAATGATGTTTTGTTTGCTTCCAATATATATAACTTTAACTTTTTGTTTATTACCTAATTGAACTAATTGGTGTATTAGTTTTGTTTTGTTTATGTATTTTTGTTTAATTTTCCATTTTTAATTTTCTTTCTGTATACTTAGCTTTGGTCAATTATTCTGATATATTGTTTAGTTTATCATCTCCTTCTTTAGTTTTACTCTATCCAATATTAATTACAAGTATTGTAATTTCAGTACACAATATTTATTGTTTTTTCTGCCCTTCCTTTCATTATATATATGTATATATACATATATATACATATATGTATATGCACACATGCACACACACACATACACACACACACACACACATATATATATATATATATATATATATATATAATCTCTTCTAGTAGGATAAATTACTCATTCCTGTTAATATGTTTTCTCATGTTCTTGGTTACCTGATAACTTTGATAGTATATTAGACATTGTTAAATATGTTAGAGTAACTCTATCCCTAGCTGGTGCTAGGGAATGTCTGCTTTTCCTTAGATCTGAGTCATGTCCATATCCATGTCCTAAAATTTCTGAAATCATGAGCTATAGATAATATAGGTTAGTGCTGTTATGGTTGCAGACTTGGGAATGCTGAGTAGATTGACTTTAACTTCACCAGATGCGTAGTTTCCAAATCTTGAGGTGGAGGTTATACAGCATATTACCTTTTGAAAACTGTCTCCAATCTACCAAATAGTGAAGCCTTATTCAATTTCATCTGTTAATGTCAATGCTGCCTAAACACAAGTGGCCCAAACACTATAATAATTGATTCACTGATGTGTTTGTATGTCATTATCTAGTCAGTGCTTGGNGAAATATCTGTTCTGGTTCCAGTTCCCTGATGTTTTTCATAGTGAAGTAATAAACACAGATGGCTAGGTATCTCTATGGTATTAGGTGACTCATACAGTATGTAAAATTTACATCTTTGTATTGATTTTCATAGTGACTCTATTCAGTTTCACTCACACCAGCAGTGAATAAGGGTTTCTTTTCCTTCACATTCTCATCAGTATCTGTTATTGTCCTTTTTCTTTATGATAGTCATAAAGTAGGATAGTCACTTGAGTAGGATGAATTATCAAAATAGTTTTAATCTACATTTCTCTGATGTCTAAGAATGCTGAATCATTTAAAAATTATTTTGATCATTTTGAGTTTCTTCTTCTGAGAACTGTCTATTCATTTCAGCAGTCCATTTGTTGTCTGTAGGTAATATTTCCTGGTGTTTAACTTTTATGATTGTTTACATATCTTAGGTATAAATGTTCTACCTGAAGTACATCCAGAAAACATTTTCTCCCATTCTGTATGTTGTGTATTCAATCTGCTGAAAGTTGTCTTACCTTGCAACATTTTTATTTCAACAAGACAAGAAAGCTATAAATGGGTAAACACAGGCTTTTAAATTATCCCCATTTGCAGGTGATACGATTCTATACTTAAAAGATCCTCTAAACTCTCCCAGAAAGCTCTTAGATATAATAAGCACTTTTAGTAAAGTTTCAGAATAGATAGGTACAAAAGTAATACTTTTTGTAAATACCAATAATAATCTCAATGAGAAAGAAATTAGGAAATATATCTGATTCACAATAGCTCCAAAACTAGTACCTAGGAATAAACCTAACCAAGAAAATAGAATCTTCTACACAGGTCATTCTCTCAGTTGCAGAAGAGAAATCATCTAGGGNCAAAGGAGGGCTATTTCTGTTTATCTCTACCTGTATCTCCAATCTCTCCAGCAGAGAAATTGACTTCTTATTCTTCTTGCCTTTAACAAGACAAATAATATCTATCAAATTTAACATAATTTGAGGCTGAGCCTTATGCATCCTAGCTGGATTGCTCCCAAAAGTATTTCTAACCCTTAATTGAAAGATATTAATAGAGTACAGGGATGGGTGTTGTATAGAAATCACAGGCACAATTATTTACTGTCATCTTTCTAGTGTGTTGGGAATCCTTCCCTTCCCTTTCTCTTTGATTTTACAAATATTGCCTCAGTTGACTGCTTTCCCCCAAAATTAATTTGTAACAAATCCGAGTTCTTTTTTTCCCGTTTCATATGGTTGTTAATAGCTAACAATTCTGCTGTGGTATTTTTAATTTGGCATTTTGTGTTTCGTGACTTTTGTGATGACAACCTGAAAATTATCACTTCTGTAATTTCTTAGGAAAGGTTTTCCTGAGTAAATCAAGTGTTCAGTAATATGTGTCTAATCTACATGTGAAAGTAGTTGAAAAGAATATCTGTTTGTATCTATGATAGTCTTAAGACTCAAGTATATTTTTACCAACAGAATAAGAGAAATAACATCTATCATCTTACAATAGTATCAAGTTAGTGAACTGTGGATAAATAATATTTATTCTCTTTTATTAAAAGAAGTAGAAAATGGTCAAATTTAATCATTTGGTGTTTCCTTGCATAAAATATGTCCCAGGCTATTTTAAAGGGTTCATCTTAATTGCACTGTTTTATTCCCACAGTGTAGGTGAATGTTTGCTTTGTGTTAATTAAGAAGTCATTTAAACATCTGCCTGTATTTTATGGACTGCCTTTAAAGTGTAAAATGTGTTTTTCTCATGAGAGCACTTTATGTTCCCAAGTGGCAATTTTAAAATAAAGTGTGTCTTTCTCAGATATAAAGTCTAATGTTTGAAGGTTTTGCCATCTGTTCTAGTAGTTGCACTTGTGAGTTAGTTGTTTGATTAGAGGCAACAACCGCATTAAAATGAGTCTTTTCTCTATATGATGGGAACAACAAACACTGTGCACTTTTAAAGATTTCTTTTATAATAAGTAATTTTAATTCTTTCAGGACCACTTATATATTTTCAAAAAAAAAAAAANACTAAATTGAGTATGATGTGGTGCAGAGAGGCACAAACTCAAATCAATTTTTCCCAGCAACATTCCTTTCCATTCAAGGTAGAGAAATAGTTCAACGATGTTGACTACATTTATTCAATAAAGAATTGTGAAACTGAAAGTAGGTGTTTGCTTATGATATCTCTAAAATTAAGTTGTATCTATTAATATATACCATGCATTTTGAAACATAGCAATTTTTTGGAGATATAAAATCAAGTCTTAATGACAGAATCAATCTTTAAGATGGCAAGAAAAATGTTATTCANTGTAGAAGTTGTTAGAAGAATTATCAATGATTTTTAAAGTTCATTACTGATTCACAAATTTAGACAATTTAACAGAAGGCTCGGTATGTTGGCACATGCTTTTAATCCTAGTACTTGGGATGAAAAGGCAGAGAGATCTCTGTGAGTTTAAGTTCATCCTGATTGACATAACAAGTTCCAGACCAGTCAGGACTGCATTGTGAAGCCTAGTCCTCAAAATCACACACACAAATGTTTGTGATTGTGGTGTGTGCTTGTGTGTTTGCACAATTTATTATTTAGTTATTATTTAGTTATTAAAATCAGAAATACAAGTACAATTTCTGAGTTGTTATGCACACTAATTATATATAAATGTCTAATTAGGAATATCCATTTTTAAAATGAACTCTTTCAAATTTCTATTCATTTTAAAATATCTTAACATATTGTGGTTACTCTAGAGATAAAAGGTTATCCCAGCATTCTTCTGTATATTCCCTGAATTTTCAATGTAACTGTATTCTGACAATGTTTTCTGTCCTTCAATCCATCCTAAATAAATCATGTTGTTTATTGAATGAGAGCTTTGTTTTGTGTCAGGGTCAAGGAGATGCATCTGCCCAAATTCTCATGTAATGAAAGACTGTGCTGATAGCTTCTATATTAGATTGAGATGGTTTGTACTCATCTTGAAAATTTTATATAGTATAGTTGATACTGTCAAAAGTGAGCCAATCACAGCCAATGAACAGAGATGAGCAGAGACTGTTAGACATCCCAAGGACACCTACTATTTCTTATATTCATACCAGTATCCCCTGTGTCTATTTTTCTTACAGATATATAGTATCAGATATAAAACGTACAGATATAAAAAGGTGAATTCAAAGTAGACAAAGTGTAGGGAGACTTTCTCTGTGTCCCATCAGTAAGCCTCCATCCTGCCGGCCAGCTCCCCAAATAACCACACAGAGACTTATTATTAATTATANATGNTTGGTCAATAGCTTAGGCTTGTTACTAACCAGCTCTTTCAACTTAAATTAAGCCATATTTCTTATCTATGCTCAGTCACATGGCAGTACCTTTTTTTCATCGGGGCATGTTCATCTCCTGCTTCCTCTGCATTTGTCTGGCAACTCTGTTTTTCTTCTTCCCAGCATTCTCTTAGTCTGGCTTTCACACCTAACCTTTTTTCCTGCCTAGCTATTGGTCAGCTGGCTCTTTATTAAACAATGAGAGTGGTTATCAAGGGATCTCCATATGGAGATAGCTTTTGCCTTCTTTATGGCAAAAACTAGGCAATTTAGGCAAAGAAACTGCCCTTGCTTTGACTGCTGACAATGTAACTCATCTTTTGGGAANGTGAGTGTTGTTTTCTCTAGATTGTTTCCTGTTGTTTGGGGACACTGGCATCTTTGGAGGAATCTTGAGGAAATCAGGATAATGATTAAGTCTTAGACTGGAATAGTCTGTGAGGCTGGATCATCTTAGCCAGCAGTCTTGGAGGTATTCTGGATGCAGAACTCTGAGAAAACTGCAACAGAGGTGCTCTGAGATGTTGGATCACTTGGACTATGCATTTTTATTGGTACTGGTCCCCTTGCTCTGAAATCATATAAACTTTTAAAGATAACATACATATCTGCGTTAATGCAAGTATAGACTGTGTGTTGTATACAAGTTAGCCAAAGATGATTTTTTTTTATGTTTGAGGTAAAATACACCTTACATGTCTTGTAATTTTTTTAGGTTTATTTCTTTATGTCTATAGCTAAGATTTTCAGGGGGTCTTCCCCAATCAAACTTGATCATTTTCAATCTTGAATGAATCCACAGCCTTTTGTTTTCTGTGGAAATAAAAGTATAACCTTTTCCCCAAAAGAACACATCTTTTGACTTCTATTTTGAAATCAAGACATTTAAAAAAATACATAGGTTGGTTTAATCTAGCAACCTTCATAATCTAATGTCTCTTAGCAGCTATTGTTTGTTCATCAGTAATCAAAAAATTAAAGACAACACAATAACATACAGGACCCAGACTCCCCATGTATTTTTCATCTTTACATGGATTTTTTTCTTTTATATTTTACTTCTTTTTTAAAGGACTTTATTATTTTTAAACAATTTTTTTCTATGACTGTATATACCCTTTCTCCTTTCCTTCATAAGACTATGTACATGTTTAAACACTCTGTAACATGTTTAGAGGTTTCCTTTATCTGGATCTGTCTTTATTGAGCATCTGTAGTGTTCTTTGATCACATGAGACAAATCTGAAGCTGCTATGTTAGCTGCCTGCATAACTCAGCTTAGTGCAGGGCACTAGTGCGTGGTGATTATCACCTGGATTGCTCCATCTTACAGGGAGCTGCTGGGAGACATGTCTCTGTACTGTGGCTGGCATGAGACTGTGAGAGTAGAAAGCCATGTTTGGCTCCATTTTTGTGTGTTTGAAATCTTTTCTTAAGGTTTTTCAGGTTTTATGTGGCTATCTGTGGCCAATCTTNGGGTGCTATTTATAGGTGGGATTTTTTATCCCATCAATCCATCCCAAATAACCACACAGAGACTTTTTATTAATTAGAAATGTTCAGCCAATAGCTTAGGCTTGTTAACAAGTAGCTCTTACAACTTAAATTAATCCATATTTCTTATCTACACTCTACCATGTGGCGGTACTTTTTTTCCAGCAAGGCATGTTCATCTCCTGCTTCCTCAGTATCTAGCTGGAGACACCACTCTCTTTTTCTTCCCACTGTTCTTTCAATCTGGCTCTCCCATCTAACCTTCTCCTGCCTAGTTATTGGCCAATTGGCTCTTTGTTAAACCAATGAGAGGAATACATATTCACAGTGTACAAAAGGATTATTCCACAGCAATACAGCTATTGTAATTTTCAGTCTACTATATTTAACAATGGTAGTGGAAACAATAACCTCGTAAATCATTATGCACAATAGTCCAGAAATTCTATACCAAGACTCACATATGTAAATTTTATAACCAGTAGCATATTCACGTCATCCAGAGATCAGTTTTTACAAGGAGGTTTCTTAGTAGAGATGGAAAGTAAGCTCAAACATAAAAATTGAGTTATCAATTGCCCATAAGCAAGAAATAGAAGAGAACAAAATGGCAGACAAAGACATAGAATATTAAGGAAACTAACACAAAATAAAGCTTTCCCTAAATCATGAGTGATGAATTTCAAAAACAGACTGGGGGAGATCTTAAACAATAGATTCTGATTAGTTTTTCAATTAAATTCTGTCATAAGTCTTTGTATAGCTGAAGGGAAAGTTTGAAACTGTGTTCTGATGAAGATGAAGCAAGGGATTATGATTTATCTCATCATTCAGAATCTACACTCTGAATGACTATTTATTTGTAATATGTTAATTATTAGAAAGTGAGATTTTCAACACAATAAAACCAGTTAGGACTTTGTACTATAAAAATTATAATACCAAATGTGAGATGTAAGGATTTTCAACTGAACTAATGGGTAAAATCAAGTAGATAAAATTTTCGTTTATTTTATTTTATTTTTCTTTGTTAATTACATTTATTTATTTGTATGACTATGTGTAGTAGCATCCATGTAGAGGCCAGAGGACATTTTGTGGTATGTGGTTCTCTCCTTCCACCATGTAGGTCATAGGATTAAATTAATATTGTCAGACTTGACAATGAGTGTCTGTATTGAATGAGCTATCGGGCTGGCACAAGAGACAGAGATTTTATGTCAAATATTATAGATTGAATAGAAATTGAGCATTCAGACTTGCCTAAATCCAGCTTCANTGTGTTGGTTTTTGGAGGGTAGGCCTTGGAAGGTAATTATATTATATAACTGTAGTTCAAAAGAATGGGTCTGATATCCTTATAATAAGAGCTAAGAATCCTCTTGTAACTGCAAGCTAGACGGCTCCCCAATAAGCTTAATCATGAAGAAAGCTTGGTTGCAGAATTGCTGTCTGTAGAACTGTGAGAATAAATGGTTATTACTTAACTCACGAGTGTAGACACATTGGCTTTATCATCCTTTATAACTAAGACATAAGGAATCCAATAGAAGGATTCTCTTTGACAATTTTGTTATAGATTTTAGGATGTATTCTTGAGTTTGAATATAACCTTCAGCTTGTTTCAAGGCTGAACATGGCTGAACACAATAAATCCATGTTCAAACAAATCCACTGACTTCCCTGAAGTAACATTTCAGAAAAAAAGTTATGCCTGGCTCCTTAGGCTCGCAATGACTCAGACTCTTAACACAAACCATTAGGAATTACATTGATGGTAAAGGCGTGGCAAAGTGAGCGTCTTCTCTGCCTCTGACTTTGCCTTCTAGGTGGAGAAATCTCCTGATGGCTGAGAATATCTTTATGTAACCATCTGACCTTAATTATAATCTATCAGGGGTCTACTGATGAAACACATGATCCACCCCTAAATTATTGAAATAATAATAATAAAACACTTGCTCCATCATTAAGATACTGACTTTTTTTATCCTGAGTAGTTTCCTAATTCTTATCCTCTCAAGTTTTGGTCTCTTTCTAGGTGATGTCATTACAGTTGTCAGGATTCCAATTTCCTCCATTCTGCTTTTCCTTGTTGCCTTCTTTTATCCCTTCCTTTTCACTTTCCTTTTCTCTGGGTGGGGTAATTCNGAGGAATTGAATCCAGGGCCCTGGACACATTAGGCAAATAGTGTGCCTACCACTGAGTCACACTCCTAATCTAAAATAATCACTCTTACCAAGACGTTCACTCTTTCCTTTGTCTCTTATTTTGGACTTACATTGTACAGTCTCGTCAGAACAGCCATCAGTCCTTTCACATACCGAGAAAGTTACGTGAGAAACCTTTTCCAAATGAATGGAAAACCAGCTGGGAAATGAAAAACATCAATAGGTACTGAAGTGCTATGAATTATAAGAAATACTTTGCGATAGAGGCAGACAAAATTNTTAATGGTTGAGTGACTCAAAATTGGTCTGATACTGAGTAACTATAATTGAATATATAAAATAGATAGATGTATAATAGTATAATATTCTTTCTAATAATACATGAAAATATATTAAATGCTAAAGACACTAAATATAGAGTCAGCCTGAGTCTTTACTGTGACTACTCAGCTCTGATAATTGTCTGATAATTCATAATAATAGCCAAAAATGTTTATATTAAATATTTTAAATATATTATGTATATAAATATAGCTGTATGACCTGTTTCTGCTTCCTGCACATGTCTGCTGAGAGTAAGTTTGGAAGCCATGCCCACATAGCATTCACATAGCCGTTTTTAGGGATTGCAACTCAGACCTTTGCGTTTGCATGGCAAGCACATAACCTGTCATCTTCTCCCTAGCCCTTAGACATTTCATAGAAATGGAATCAAACAGTACATAGACTTTTATATGTTTCCTCCCTTGTATAAGCCAACTGATTATGAGAATCGGTTTCTTTTTCCCAAGTCAATCCACTAATTTTCTTTTTATTGGGCTGGCAATCAAGCCCAAGGCATCGTGCATGAAAGGCAAGCATTTTATCACTGACTTACATCCCTCCAATTTCTTCTCGTTAGACACTATTACCTTTCCACTTTCCAAAAAAAAAAAATATTCTCTCCTCCTTCTACCCACTTCTGTCCAAATGTAAAATTGCTTATAAAATACCACAGATTTAGCTGCTTAACTGATTTTTCCATGTGCCAAAGGACACCATAGATAATGGTCTCATCGCTATTTTTTGTGAATTCTTTTACTGTGGTATAATTTCAATACCACAAAATGTGCACCGTTTCTGTAAGAGACTTTAATGTTGTTTTAATGTTTTCCAATTATTACTTTAATATACTTTGTGAAATTGTGTCTTCTACAAAAGTTTCCTTATTCAGGTACTTTTTCAATAACCAGACAACCATTTTCTATGTCATGTATAGGCCTCGGACACAATCATCGTTTTTATCTACAATTTTGCCTGCTTCAGGTATATCATATGTCTTATGTATTTATAAATTTTCTATATATGTGTGATGTATGTGTTNTCATGTAATGGAAGTTCCTAGGTGTGTGCAAGTACCTGTGCACATGATGCACTTGCATGTGGAGACCCAAGGTGGTCCACTGTTTTGTAGGTTGCTCTCCACTTTATATATTAAGACAGCACTTTGAGTTAATTTTGCATCAACATAGTATGAATTAAAGGCATTTTTAAAAATGGTTACATTGCAGTACATTAGACAACATCAGGGCAAGTGAAGAGCTCTTAAGGCATTGGAAAACTCCGTGCCTCATNGAGGAAAGGGCTTCTTAGAAGAAGCTCTTCTCATAAGCCCAAACAGGGCTTCTTAGAAGACAGGCAGATGTCATCCTATGCGTTCTCTTACAAATGTGCTGACATCACCACCCCACCCTCACCTCCCAGATGCTTCAGCCAACTTCTAAGTGTTTTCCAAGAAGTTCTCAGAGAGATGGAAGGCCCCATGAGCTAGAGAAAAGGGAGAATTTGAGGACTCAACAGAGACTGACAAGGCTGGCTGTGAAAGAAAAATGAAACCCTGCCTCTCCCGTAGAGGAGACCAAAAGGAAGTTAAAGGACCCTACCTCACCCAAGAATCCTCCTTCTGCCTTACTCTGATTCTGTTCTGAGTCTTCCTGAAAATTAAAGAAAATCCAGGCTTATCAGTTGATGGTGTGAGGAGGAGACTGAGACAGCCTTGGAACAACACTGTTGCAGGTGATAAACAGCTGTGGGAAACGAAGGCTGCTGAGCTGAAGGAAGGTAAAGAAAGACATTGCCATACTGAGCTAAAGGAAAATTTAAGGTATCAAAAAGGACTGAAAGGAACAAGAAAAAGAAGGAAGAGGAACAGGTTGAAGAAGAGGAAGATGAAGATGAAGAAGATGGTGATGTTGAATAAGTTGGTTTAGTGCAATTTATTTCTTGCCTATGGGACATTTAACTCCTATANATAACTCATTCTTTTTGAAGCCAAAATTTGAAATGTAAAGTCGTGTGAGATTTGTTTTTGAACTGCACAGTGTCTTTTTTTGTACATTAGTACATCACCGAATGTATCTTTACCTACCCCTGTCCTGGTGGGGTTTTCAATAGCCATTTAGCTTGCCCAGTACAGTATCAGCGTTGTAAATTGGCATGGAAATTTGCAGCAGGCTCTTGTTGGTGTGTAGCACAAATTACTTACATATGGGGATAGCAGGAATTTTATTTTATTTTTTTTTATCCTCAGTTGTCTCTGATCTAGCTTATGCAAAACTAGATAAAAAATTGTTATTTTGTCACTCACTTGCAAAAATATATTATTAAAATTGTATAATCCTGACTCAGATGCTTTCAAGGTCATTTGAGGACATGCACAAAGTGGCAAAAAAAAATTTAAGGATACCAACTACTGTCAAATAAAATGATGGTCCATCTACGTGTTCAGCTTCCCCACGAAGATAGTGAAATGATGGAGGGGCAGTGGTCAGTGCATAGATATGCAAGGACACAGCTGTGAGGCCAGTGGGCAAGACAGAGATATCCCTTGAACAACTTTTTGTCATGTGCCTTCAGGCAACCTATTTAAAAATTATAAAAATTTTATTTTCATCTTTCTTCTAATAAAAATAGAACTTTCTAGACTGTTGTTTTAGGATTAAAGATTATATAATCTGTTGCATCGGTTATATATCATATATATTATACATACNTATTTCTTCTAAGGAGCAATGATTCAGTATTTACTCATAGAATGTGATTGGGGTCCACATATAATGCAGCTACCACACATAATGAAAGGAATATGTTTTAACTAATGTTGTGAGAGTTGAATTCTTTAAAAAATTCAACTTTGGAGGCCTTCTAAATTACCGAAATTTANTATTAATATTAGTCTTCATTTATGCTCACCACTAACCACTCTGCTTTTCTGTTGGACAACATGGCTCATGCTTTGGGACAATGAGAGTAAATATTCTCTGTGTCTATGAGGAGGAAATGACAGTATACTGGGGTTCCATGACTCTTCCCTGCAATGACTTCCTGAGAGTTCGATTCTTCAACAAGGAGCAAACACACCTCATTTTTCTGTTTCCAGAATTGTCTATGGAAATTTGGCTTAGTTCCTATAGCTTTTATCACATTTTTTTTAGTCTTCTTGTCCAAATCTCCCTTTTTATATAGGGTTTTACTATTATTATTATTTCTGTCAAACCTACTTCATCATGGAAAAAATCAATGACTCAAGATTTCTTATTATACAATGTGTTATCCAGTGGTAGAGAGTAAAAGGAATATTCTATTTTTCATGTTGCTTCATTTGTAAAATATTCTCTTAAAGTCAGTTTATTTTTTAGACAGTGGTATGCATGATGCTGTATGCCTATTTTATGATCAANAGATGTCATTAACTAGTNCATCTAATTAATGTTCTTGAACTTATTACTTTTATCTGTGATCATATTTACTCCTTGATTAATCAGAACCATGGAGCTAAGAAAGTGAGAGGTAACAGTACAGGTTGAATGAAGAAGACACAACAACATCCCAAAAATCTTGTTTTAGGAAACACATAAAAACTGATAAGTAACAAACTTGTGAACTACACCCAAATATTAAAAACATCAAAACTCATACTGCATAGGCTAACACTTACTGCCACCAGCAGTGGGTGACAAATGCCCTGAGATTATTCCTTCAAGATTTGTTAGCAACCAACTTCCTTTGCTTTCTATTCATGGCTAAAGTTGAAAGTAACCTCAAAACTCTATGTGTAGTGTGTGCAGAATGTAACCAAATTACAAATATGATTGCATGAAAAGTAAAAGGAGCCCTGTAACTAATTGTATTTGATAGTATGTGGTTGAAACTGTAGGGTTTAACTCTGTTCAACTTATCATTTATTTTACACTTGTTAGCATTAAAGGGTCTTTCAGACTTTTAATTAGCTCTTTCTTCTTCCATTCTTGACAAGTAGAATATCATCAAGTTAATAAAGGAAGATACTCATCCACCCGAAAATTTAATGAACTGACCAAGGACACAGAGTGAGACTGACAAAAAATTAATATCCATACAAGCAGTGTTAAAATTGTCCTGCCAAATGGTGCATAGCATGCTTGATCTGGAATTTGGGGTCACATTAAAGACTGATTGCTCAGCAATAAATCTAACCANCGAGAAAGTAATATTAATAAGATATTAACATGACCACACATATAAAACTGACCATGCGGCAGTCGACTAAGGCATTTTGTGAGCTGAAGAGGAAAGCTATTATCAAGTTGAGGCATAATTTACAAAAATCCTATTTCCCCAGTTGGTGGTCAAACCCAAGATACATGGAATTGTTTACAAGGGTTTCTCATTCACATCTCTACAGTCTGTTCTTGATGATTAAATATGCTAACAAAATCATTCCAAATAAAGTGTCCTTTTTATATTTGAAGTATAGGATTATTTCCAATGCATATAGACATGGTTGTGGATCTCTGCATCTGCTTCCATCTGTTACTGGATGAAGGCTCTCTGATGACAATTAGGGTAATCACCAATCTGATTGCAAGAGATAGCCAGTTGAGGCACCCTCTCCACTACAGCTAGGAGCCTTAGGTCAGGTCATCCTTCTGGATTCCTGGGAGTTTCCCTGGCACCAGGTTTCTCCCTAACCCCGAAATGAGCTCTCTCCCATCAAGACAACTCTTTTGTTACACTCCCCCTCCATCTTGCCCCCAATCAGCCCAACCTGATCCCTTATGTTCCCCCC
>LZPO01109522.1:5511-15765 GCA_001675575.1 Neotoma lepida
ATCTGTAATGAGATCTGGCGCCCTCTTCTGTATACATAATAAATAAATCTTTAAAAAAAAAAGAAAGAAAGAAAAAGAAAAGAAAAGGCTGAGGTTAAAAGGAAGATAAAGAATTAGCATTGAAAGGTCTGGAACACCAAAGAAGATGACCAAGAGAGCAAGTGGTTGGTATGAGATAACCAAGCTAGAGGGACAGGACATTTTTTTGCTACTTCCCTACCCTAAACAAACCCTTGTGGGGAACATTTGTAAAGCACTGGTGTCTTTTCATCAAGCCTTCCTTTAATGAAGCTTATGGTAACAGATTCAATTGTAAGTAAGTGCTAATAAGAATCTTCCATCTGAGAGACCACTTGAGACCCACATCAACAAGAAACTAATTGCAGGTAGCCCCTGATGGCTATGATCNAGTTAACTCTCTGCTGTCGGAAATCTGCAAGCTGTCCANGTAAATGAGAAAATAGTTTATTAACAAAAAGAAGACATTTGCAGGTCAATGAATAACAATTATCNGACTGTCAAGGTCAACAATCCAAAGCACCGGTCAGAGATGGACAGAAGGATTTTCAACCATCCTTAACTGTGTGGGCAGAACATAAATAGTACCTGATCATCTACAAGACACGGGGCCATGGGTATTAAGAGTGTGAATTCTCTATTGGCTCAGTCCCTGATAGCACAGTATTAACCCATGTTAATACAAATCACCCCAAATTTGTCCATTTTCTGTTGTGGCCCTATAAAAATGATAGAAGACAGAATTTGATAGTTTCCTCTCTTGGAAGTCCCTCACACTTCGGAACTTCTCTNCTTGTTCCTTAACTTCTCACTTCCCCTAATTTCTCATTTGTCTGGGGAAATATTTATTAACTTTTACTTCTCTTTTGCATACTCTTGTGAGTGTTATCATCCTTATTCTGCTTTGGCATGAAACAAGGAACTTCGAGCCACCGTATTTGGTGGATATTTGATGGCACAGTGTCTGATATCTTAGGTCCTTGGTCATGCACAAGTGGGCCATGAAAGGTTTTATTGCTCTCAAAAATAAAAATAAAGGAACGAAGGGAGAGAGAGACAGAGATAGAAAAAGATAAAGAGAGAGAGAAAGAAAGAAGAAAAGAATCTTGCATTAATAACAGCACAAATTGGTCTTGAAGAGTTTTTGTCATTTGTTTGCTTGCTTGCTTGCTTGATTGCTTGCTTGCTTGCTTGCTTGCTTGCTGTTTTTACACATGGGTACAAAGCTGAGTGAATTCAGAAGGGGAAGCAGATCTTGGAAAAGTTAAGTGAATATGAGCAAAACATATAAGAAACTCTCAGGGAACTAATAACAAAGGCAGAAAAAAAGATTACACTTTCTTGAAAGAGACAAGCACAGTGTCAAAACAATGAGATGAACTACAGTTGTACCCCCAAAATTCAACTACCTTAAAATGCTGAATGATTGTGATGTATATTTATATAAGCTTCCCACAGGGTGTGCCTTGAGGAAATGCTTTTAAAAGTGAAAAGTAGAGGCATCCCATAATAATAACTGCAAGGGAAATGACAATCCCTACATTTAAGTCCATACCAGATGTTTTCTCTAGAGTCTTTTCAATACATATCTTCAACAGACTTGAATTTATTAGGAAATCCAAGNTATGAGAATCACTTGATGTGTTTCACTGAAAGAAAGGCTGTATGACACTATCTGCTGTCAAATTATGCCACTTTGAAAACAATAGAATCAAANAANGTTGGGCACAATTCAAANGAACTGTTTCAAATAGAAAGTAGCTGTATTTTTTATGCTTGNCATAATTACNTATTTGTAATATGATGTTTTGTAAAAGACATGGAATATAAGCATTAATTAAAGAAAGAGTTTTTGAAAATATGCACAAGGTGGACNAAATGAAATTAAACAAAGCAAGAATCTAAACTCTTCTGGCCTGTCTTATGTCACTGGCCTGCCAGGTTCCTCAGAATACCTACTGTGTGTCCTCATATGCATAATGAATGACTGGAGAAAAAGCCATCTTCAAATTATTCTTACCCTCAGAACAAACAATTTAATTCTATTTATAAAATAGCTCTTTATTTCATTTAGNAAATTAGGAAGCTAATCAATTAAATACAAAATGCATATTTCCCTAAGGTATAGATGTATTATTTAACCAGTTAAAGTAAATGTTTTAAATTAAGTGACTTTCCATTTAGAGCTTGAAGTAGTGTTTAATATCTGTTTACACTGTAGCTGTCTCTTATACACATCTAGTTAAAGTAAATGTTTTAAATTAAGTGACTTTCCATTTAGAGCTTGAAGTAGTGTTTAATATCTGTTTACACTGTAGTGCCTCATGATTTGCATATCCTCTGAATGAGGTACAAAGGATGATTAATAAACCTTAACCAAAATAGAAAGAAAAGAAAAGAATTGCAGGTAGAGCGAAAGGCATCGTGAGATTCAAAGTCATGACTTTTCCAAAGTAAAGCTCATCTCCAGGTTGTAGCAGGTCACAAGGCATCCCNCTTGCCTGACAGGGAGGTGTGGTCAGGTGTCTGAGNTCTCTGCTACAATTGGAAGCTGTACATATCACTGTTATAAACAGAAAACCAGTTCCNTCAGTTTTCGTTGCATTTTCTAGTAGGTGAAAATGCTGCCATGGTGGTGACCTAGTCTCAGTGTGATTGACAGCAGTACTACAGACAAAGTAAGAAAATAGAATAAGGAAGCAGGAACTGACTCCAGGCAGGTGAGAAGAAAAGTCCTAGCTTGTTTGTAGTGACCCATTTTAGCCCTGTCTTAATTTATATCTAAACTAATTCAGGCATACAGAATAAAATGCTGTGACCACGTTCAAATGCACCGGCTATGCTTCCTTCATAATTGGCACTGGGCATNGTGCTGACCTATAGATGTAAGGTGACGTTTAATTGATACAGTGCACAGAACCCTCAAATAANGAAGCAGAGGAAGGCAGCTAGAAGCTTGGAAAGAAATCGATGTGAATGTTTTTCCTGCTGATGAAGAGTACTGGCAGGCAGATAGTGTGATTTTGTCTAAAGATTAAGTAAAATGTTTTATATTCTAAAATGAAAAAAAATAGTTCTTGTTTTGCCTGGAAATAAATGCTTTACCCACAAGATATCTGGAATTAAGAATACTNTTTTATTTAATAATTGCTCAATAGAATTAGATGGGAAGAAATAGGGTGAATTAAATAAAAAATAAAATTCCAATTGAAAGTAATTTAAAGGATACATAAATTNTCATTGTAATTTCTCTGATAAAATGTACATTTTTGCATATATTTATTTGTTTGCATCAGGGCAGTGCATACATATNTATGCACAAATGTATAAAAGCATGAATATATGGAGGTCAGAGGACAACTTGCAGGAGTCTCTTCTCCACAAGGGTNTAACTCAGGTTATCAGGCTTGGCAGCAAATNCTTTACCCACTGAGCCATCTTGCTTGCTCTGATACAACATTTTAAGACAGACATTTTATTTCTTTAAAATCAGTGACACACAGCTAACTCTAATATCTGAAAAGGGTAATACTTAATCTAAACCTTAGAATACATAGATTATTAATACTATGAGTTTCAGTCAATGAATGTCCAACTGTAGCTAGTTGTTATAGATGTCTGGTTTGTATATAACACCTTTTTCCTCTGAGCTAAAATATACAGTACTTCAAAAGAAGAAACAAATCACNGTCTTTTAACATTTGCAAACGCTGTCCTCCTTCAAGAAATCAATACATAGGAATCAAAACAGAATACATAACTGTGCAAAGAGGAACTCTATGGAAGGCAGAGCAAGCTAAATTAAATGATGAAGTCACACTTAAAGCCACAATGTCCTTGTGGGATCNCCNTCCANTTCTCTAGTGCCATCCTTCCCAAGGATGTGCCTTTCTAGCAAACCAGATGGACTAGGCTGGGATCTGCCCCAGGTGGTCATCAATAGACATACAAGATCCCCATGAGCTTGGTGAATCCCCAGTCTGTTGCCTAAGCTATCATTCTCAGAGATGCTGGGGAAGATTATGAGTCGTATTGGATGAACAACTTCAGATGGTTCATGTTTCTTACCTTATTCTTACAATAATTATGCCTCAAGCCAATAGCCCAAGAAATAATCTCTGTATAATAAAAGTATCTGAGTCATATGTCTCAAGAAATTGTCTATGTGCAATAAAATGCCAGTTATTTCATTAAGAAAATGTTTCTCTGTTTTGTAAGATGGTCGTTTACAAAACAAACCATCTGTTATAAAAAAGGAAGAATATAATTGNCATTGCTTTCTCTCTTCATCCATAGAATACATATATATATATATACATATATGTATATATACACATGAAAATTTAAATGAACTTTTTATTATCATGCTCATTAGAACCAAGCAAAGCTTCTAATGTTGAATTCTGATAACTAAGTGGGAAACCACTTAAGTTTTCTTTTATAAATTTACAAGTGATTAAATTATTTTTTTCTTGCTCATCAATGCACACTTTTCCATGACATATGTAAAGTTATTATTTTAAGTGAGACTCTGTTTCTATTTTAAACTCAAAAAAGCTTTGCAACAGTTCCTTGAATTAAAATGTATTATTTTTAACTAATATATATATATATATATTTTATACTTCCACCCATTAATCATCTATTCTTTCTCATATATTGTGATGGTTACTCAATTTATTCTGTTCTTATTTTCCATTGTATGCTGCATGGAATAAAAGTCATGAGAATTGTTGCCTGTTTGAACTATGTTCTCTCTCTCTCTCTCTCTCTCTCTCTCTCTCTCTCTCTCTCTCTCTCTCTCTCTCTTCTACTACACATAAAAAGAGAAAGAGGAAAAGACATACCCAAGACTCTGTCATTGTTCTTATCTCAACATTGCCAAATAAGACAGACTTGAAATATCTGAGATTTTTCTCCTTTGTGGAAATGGTTTTCAGTTTAGAGGCATTTGACCTGGAGTGAGGTTATATTTCAGTCAACCTACAGAACNGCATCTAGAGAGGCCCTGTCAGCAGAAGCTTAGCAGAAAAATGTGAGTGAAAGTTCAAGTGCCTGGTAGCTGAGAAAGCAGGAGGAGGGCAAATCGGCCTGAATATCAAAGCTAAAGTCTGTCAAAGTGGCAAAAAGTCATTTCCAAACAAGGCCTCCCAGGAAGACATTAATTGAGGGAGTTCAAATAAGAATTGGCCTGTGTAACGGAAGGTCATCTTACAAAGCACTGGAACCATTCCTTGGGACATAAGACTGAGACATTTTTTATTAGGGGTAAAGGGATAAGATTCATGGCCAGAAGGTGTTGGCATAATGTGACATAACTTCCCCCAACATCCTTGATGAAAATAACTTAGTTCAAAAACCAAGAACTTGAGGGAGATTCCAACAGAGTACTGAAGAAATATATGAAGTATATTCATATGAAGAAATTCTTGGATTTTATTCTGGGACAGCAAGACTGGACAGTTAAGAACAGAAATCAAATATAAATTAATAGTGGAGTCAATAATGCCAGCCTGTACATCTTCAAGACAAGAGTTTCTGAGATGTGTGGAGATGTTTAGAAGAAAGAAAATGATTTTGAATCACAGTTTGGCAGGTTAACCAAGAGTTGACCATAACTCCTGTGACATCTCTCTACATTCAGAAGATGGCCTGGAAGCCATCACTGCCTGAAGCTACACAATTTTCCCCCTCAAATTGAGCAACCTGCTCTATGATAGCTGCGCATAAGCATTGTCTGCTGGGCCACTTGGCAGCAATTTTCAGTCTATTTCTGTAAATTGAGCTTCACGGTGCCCTTTTGAATGCTTCCCCTTCGAGATTGCAGGGGCTCCTATGCCACTCAGTACATAGGACCAACTCTCACCTTTAGCTGCCTTCCAACATAATCAGGCCCAGATAAATTGAGCAGCACACTTCATTTTTATTAGATGGGTAAAACCCCCACCAGCAGAGCAAGTGGGAGTGCCTTTCAGGTTTAGAGGAAGATAGAGGAAAATANTCAAAAGAGGAATGTGCTATATACTTCTGGGTTTGAACAGCTGGAGACTCAAACTGCCCCACTTTCAGGCCCTGAGTTTCTTTCATGATTCTCGGAGATTGTTTTAGGAAGTTCTTCAGGACCAAGTGAGCAGCTGTTCTTGCTCTTTTGCAAGCTTGNGCTTAAACTGACTGAGAGGTAGAAATACTGTATGGGGACAGCTGGGACGTTCAGTATAGATGCCAGGACACTGTCCTATCCCAGTGTTTCTTATGCTTAGTTAGGATCTCTGAGAGAATGATTATGGGAGGCTGCTCCTGTTTTCTCTCTGTGCTTCTAATTACTCATTACAAATTCCAAATAACAGCACAAGTTTGTTATATTTGNCTATGGATAAGAATAAAATGTGACACTTGCACCATCAATACACATTACANCATTCATCTAAGGAGTAGGGTTCTGTTTTTAAGNCAAATAGTTTTAANCCAGTGTGTTTGGGAAGCCCTTAAAGAAGATCATATGAAGGGTGGTATGCNTTCTTTACAAAAGTTGAATTGGGAGTAGAATGTATATTTTCTTGATAATCCCCTCCCTGGTTTCTTACCCTGGGAGTTTGATGATGATATACTACTGTAATCTTAATTGGCTTAAATGCACCAACTAGGAAGTGAACATTACAAAACTTGATTTGTAACAATTGTCCTAAATTGGGAGGCAGACATTTGAGTCTGTTTATATTAATTTACTTATAGTCACAAATAGACAGAAAATGGAGTAGCAGGTTTGTAGGAGATGACTGGTTCTCAAGCAAGTGCAATCAGNTTTATATTCTCTAGACAGGTGACACTTACCATTGCCTTTGTGCTCTTCACTCCACTCAGGGGTGCATTTGATGCTTCCCTCAGATGTACCTAGAGCATACTTCACAAAAGGTAATCCTAAACCTTGCAAAGACCATGCCCAAGCTTGGTGCACTTTTCAGCTCTTGGGAGTTATTTAATGATAGTCCTTGGATCATGTTGGCACCACCATAGTCCTAAAAGCAATTCTCTTTTTATTCTAAATATACATAAACTATATTTGGTTGCTTTGAGAAGAACAAAAAACTATGTTTAATTTTATTACTGTTATATTGGAGAAAGTGTTTGGTTGTAATGTTGCTTAACTTTTCTTGTCAGTCGTGGATATAGTTCTACTTTATATTTTCCTAAAGTTTGTGTTCTAGTCATTTTACCTATTTTCAGTTAGATGCATTCATTGTTACCAAAGTGTATTTTGTTCATCATCACTTTGCTACTTATCAGTTTATTTTCAAAATCTTTTATATCTAAAACACCAGGACTACCTATGTTTGCTCGCTCTCTCTCTCTCTCTCTCTCTCTCTCTCTCTCTCTCTCTCTCTATCTATCTATCTGAGCCTAAATGAGTCCTTTAATTCTACTCAGCTAAATATGTAAAAGGTTCAAAATAAACATTGTGTGCTCCTAAATAAAAGTATCTGTGCTCTCCCTATCAAGTATCTGTGCTCTCCCTATCAAGTATCTGTGCTTTCCCCAATCCACTTCTGGAGTTAAGTTCAGCTGTCCAGACATTTGCCCCGTTCCTAAGTGTCCTTGAGTTATTTTTTAGGACCCTGAAATCTTACCTATATTCTGTGTGCTTGATTCTTACTACTTGAATTATATTTCACAGAGCTTCAATTCTATTAAAAGTTCTCCTTACACTTGTATGGCGCCTCCAGAGAGTTTCATGAAATCATTGAGATTGAAGTACAGATAAACATCATGAAGTATTCCATACAATTAGAAGGGATAATTTTTGCCTAATCTTTCCAAATTTCCCAGAGCCTTAAAACCCTAGGATCTGAACTTGTCTCTGTGGATAGAAGCCTCCTACCCTGAATTGGCTTCTACTTTTATCAGTTTTTCTATTGTAGAAATCACTCTACTCACANATTCAGCCATCTTTTTTTAAGCTTAAGCATCGGTCTCCTTTTCTTTCTTGCTTTAAATATTTATCTTATATATTAGGTGGATTCCTTACATGTGTAGCTACGCACCACATGTGTGCCTTGCTCCTGGAGCCTGGAAGAGGGTATTGGATCTCCTGTGACTGGAGTTACAGAGGTTATGAGCTTCCAAGTGTATGCTGGAAGACTGTCCACTGCTCTTAACTGCTAAACCATTTCCCCAGTTCTCATCAGCCTCCTTTTCTAAGCCACCTGAATAAAGGGGCTGTCTTCCTATTGTCCCTTCTGAAACTAAATACAGATGGCGAATCCCTTCTGTTTATTATGACTATGTGTGTTTGTGAATGTTCATGTGTGTCTACATGTCTATAAAGGCAAAATGTTAACCCTCAGATGTTGTTCNTCAGAAAGCCTCTTTCCTAAATCAGACTTTCTTACAGGCCTGGAGTTTTCTGAGTAATCTAGGATAGCTAACCAGCAAGCCCCAGCTATTTACCTGTCTTTGTCCCCCTAGCACTAGGATTGAAAATTTTCACTGATTTCCAGCCTCGTTGTTGTGAGTGTGCATGTGTGCACAGGTGTATATGAGTATAGTGATTTGTACAGGAATGGTCCCTATTGGTTCATATATTTAAGTATGTGGTCATTAAAGAGTTAGCTGTACTATTTGAGAGAGATTAGGAAGTGTGGCATTGTTGGAGGAAGTGGTGGGGGTGGGTTTGTGAGGTTTCAAAAGCTGAAGCCAGGTTGAGTNTCTCTCTTTTTTCCTGCTGCCTGCCAATCCGGATGTAGAACTCTTGACCACCTCTCCAGCGCCATGTCTGCCTGTGTACCACCAGGCTTCCAGCCACAATAATGGCCTAAACCTCTAACACTGTAAGCAAGCCTCAATTAAATGCTTTTCTTTATAAGAGTTACTGTGGTCATGGTGTCTCTTCACAGCAATAGAACACTGACTAAGACAATGAGTGTGAATGTGTGGTGGTATGTGTGTACATGTATGTGCAGGTATCACACCTGTGCACACAAGTGAGAAGGTAAATGGAGAATACTGGACATCCCATGTTACAATTTTCTGCCTTCTTTCCTTGAGANAGGGTCTCTCACTGAGGCTGGAGCTAGGCTAGTGATCAGGAAATCTTAATGGTCCTCTTTTCTCTGTCACTGTCACAACACTAGGGTGAGAGGCTTAGGGAGTCATGCTCAGTAATTTATTTGGCTTCTNGGAATTGGAATCAGATCCCATACTTACATAGCAAGTGCTCTTAACCTCTGAGCCATCTACCTATCCCTAAGCCCAGCATTGTTANATAGGTTCTGGGGAGAAAACCCAGGCCTTCTTGCCTGTGTAACAAGCATTTTACTGACTCAGCCATCTCCTTATACTTGATTGGTTTACTTATTTATCTATTGACAACAATAATAAATTTTAATTCAAATCTTTGATCAAATACAGTTGTTTTTTTCCTAATTTTCTTTATTTCCCTTCAATAACTTTTCAGATAGTAATGCTGGACCCAAACACTTTTCTATGTCCCTTATTTTTCCTGTCCCTGTGATTGTAAAGGGTGAAGAAGACTCAATATTGTATCTCCCATCTGTCTGTCCCCCAGGGGTAAATTTCTTTGGCTCAAAGGAAAAGCCAGGTACTTAGTCAAAGGAAACACAAGATTCCACACTTCCTACAGTGGCTGGCAAAGAAGTTCATACTCTCTAAGAATTTATTGAATGAATATGTAAGTTAACTATTATTTTATTTCTCTATTTTATTACTTTATTCTTTCTATGTTCATATAATATTTCAATGGCAAATGAGAAGGGAAAAAGTGTTGCTCATTCAGCAAGAGAAAAAGATTTAAGTTACAATCAAAAGAGAAAATCATAGCTAAATTTTCTACTATACAAAATAGAAATGTCTATTCATTCTCCCAGAGTTAACATAATTATTTTTACATTAAATAACCAACTATTTTCATGTAATTGTTGTCATTTTCAATGTTCATATTAGACCATTATTTATAGGGGGTGGCTGATACCAAAGAGTTTTAACCCCTGACATTGGTATATGTGAAATTCCAACCAGTAGAAAAATATTTATACATGAAGAGCAATTGCAGCCTTGAATGGACTCTCTAGCTTGCCAGTTTTAAATCAAAATGAATCAAGTTATACCTTTGAGGAAAACACTTGATTGTATATCATTGGCATCCCCGAGGACAGGGGTAGAAGCTCAATAAATACTTGTTGTGTTGACATCCAGCACTTTGAGAAAAGCAAACACTTTAGG
>LZPO01109523.1:0-14307 GCA_001675575.1 Neotoma lepida
GTCTCCCTGGATGACCTCCTTGGAATCTTCATTCCCATTGCATTCCAGACAGATAAACTCTCCTTTTGTTCCTTCACTTAGAACTGCCTCCACCCCACTCTTTCAACCCATGTGTCATGGACAGCACATTTGTGTAGCCATTTCTGCCTTCTCCAGCTGCTGAGGCCATTTGTGAGGCAGATATTGTATTAATCATCATCTGAAAATGTGTATGCCATGACATTCTGAGATGCAGGGCTCATTTTTAGACTTCAACGACATCTCCCTTCATCACCTAATTAGGAAGACAGCATCATGAAGAGCAAAGGACCATGAGCTGAGGGTTGCACAAGACCTGGTTCTGATACTGAATCCTTGTGTGGTCTTGGTGTTTCTATCTATGTGTTTGGTTCACTTTGTCTGTGAAATGAGGTGGTTGCATCAATCAACTCTGAGGCTTTTATATTTTTAAAGTTTAATGATCTCAAGCTTATAGGGTTATTAAATACTTAAATACTACCTTGGTTTCTTTCATTCATTTGTGACAATATACCTTCACTTACTTTTTGAAGTTTCGGTAGAAATACAATATTCATATAGAAAATNATATTAATCATAAATGTAAACTGTACATTTTCTTGAAGTGAACGTAGCCATGTGCCTATATCCGGATAAAGAAATTAAACATCTGAACCACACAAAGCCTCTCAACCACAGCCTCTTCCTTAAGGGTAAACACTGTCTTGACTTTTAAAATTAGACATAGGTTAATTTTCCTTTTATAAAACTTCAGACTTACAACAAAAAAAGTCATATAATATGTATTCAATTTTATTTGACTTCTTTTGTTCACTATGCTATGAGATTCACCCATATTGCTAAAGTTGTAATTTATTTATCTTCCCTTATTACCCTCCTCTCATCCTTACTTTCTCCTCCTTTTCTTTCTTTCTCTTGTTCTCAGGCAAAGCTTTTATTTAAAAAATCTGGTAGCTATCTTAACTATAAGGATTGATAGCCTGTAACAGAAACTTTTCTTAGTTAAAAAAACAAAAAACAAAACGAACAAACAAACAAACAAAAAGCTCTTGGAAATGGCCTCTCTTAGTTATATAAAACCAAACCAACAAACAAACAAAACCAGTAGATTTTAGCAGATATGGTAGGGCAAGAAAGAAAGCTGTTCCTTCATGATATGTTAAACTCAAAGGCCTCTGGAGAATAGTTTGGAAAATTCTATCCAAAATTCTGGAGCTGCTAGGGATAAGGGAACAGACAATCCTTACCTCTTTCTCTTGAGAAGTTTAGAACTTCTCAGGTTGCTTAAGATTGTCCCAACATCTACAGGTCTTCAAAGCAGAAAACAAGGACATTTGATTCAAGGCCACACTTTGTATACATACCTTGGCACATGACCCAAGAATGAAGCACAGAACATAAACTAAG
This sequence comes from Neotoma lepida, assembly GCA_001675575.1. Taxonomy (NCBI): domain Eukaryota; kingdom Metazoa; phylum Chordata; class Mammalia; order Rodentia; family Cricetidae; genus Neotoma; species Neotoma lepida. Next base: position 1,426 of record LZPO01109523.1, read on the forward strand.
GAGGCTATGGGATTTCTGTGGTCTGTATAATGGTCCTTTCTAATGCCTCTCTCTGTACTATAGCAGCCCAGGGCAATGTGGACACCTGTTCTCAACTGTCACATCATGTGATAGTGTGGGGAATTATGCCAAAGACCTTCCAGAGACCTTAGGTGCAGTTTGCTTTCCTTGCTCCCCATAGAACCCCTGAAACTCATAATCTGTAGGGAGAGCAGTTACCTCTCAGGGATACAGGCACTTCTCAATGTTGTGCACATGTGAGACTAAGAGAGCAGTTAATCTAAGATTTAAAAGAATTGTCTGTGCTCCAAGTGGATGAAGTTGTTATCATTCATTTATTCAGAATTTATTCATTGCATTTCATTTAATCATAGTCAACTATTTAGATACTTTTAGGAGTAACACATCTTCAACTAGAATGTGCTCTTCCCTTCAATACTCTCTAGTCNGCTTATCTGCCTTAATGCACTCAGAGGCTCCCTGGGTTTGATTGCTGTTGACTTTACTTGGGAGAGTTGTCTTCATAGGACATTGTATGTACTAAATAGACACTTGCTCATTATTGAAATCATTTTTACNAGTGCAAAAGTACATGACTTTCTCTTCCATTCACTTCCCAAATCAATTCTCTGCAATTAAGTTTTCTTATTTTAAAATAAAAACAAACAGTTGTCAGGCCANTTAAGTGTAAATTCTTTTATAAGTCTGTGTCTGCGCTGCNGCTGGGGCCATACCCATCTGGATGGCCCTGGCAGCCACCTAGGGACATGTGACAACCAGGCCCAGGCTGCTGCTGAGGACCATGTGTGGGTCCATGTTCTTACTGCAGCTGAGGTCTGTACTGGTGTCCATGTCCTGTGGTGCCACCAAAGGCCACAGTCTGGAGTCTAGGCCACAGCCTATGGTCTTGTTGGTATCCAGGGGCCATGCTACTGCGAGAGCCGTACTGATNTGAGTAGCCAGAGCTACCACTTGGAGCTAAGATGTCAACCACGCAGAGCTGCTGCCTGAGGCCATGTCTGGGTCTGTGGCCCAGCTGCAGCTGAAGTCTGTGTTGAAGTCTGTGGCCCAGGTTGCCACTAGGGCCCATACAAAGGCCCAAGATCTGGGCCAGAACCTGCGGCTTGGTTGGAGTCAAAGAGAGTTTTCTGTTGTTATGGTTTTTAGTTTGGTTTAGTTTTGGGTTTTTGTTTTTTTTGCTTTGTTTGCTTGCTTGCTTACTATGTTTTGTTTTCTTTTGTGGGTGGGTGCAGCAGGGACGTGGGGGGAAGATATGGGAGGACTGGGAGGTAAGCCGAATTGGAGTACAAGATATGAAACTCCCAAAGAGTCAATAAAGATGTTAAATAAAATAAATAAATAAATCTGTGTCTGCTAGGTCTCCGAGGAATCGTTATCTCTTCTCTTACTTATCTTGCCTATGACTCCATGACATGAGTCAGACACTCATAAAAGTGAATAACCCAGACATTTTTTGAAAACATGGAGATGTGAATCCAACACTTAAGATTTGTACACTGCACTGATGTTCTTCCATTTAAAAAAAATGAGCATAGGTAGGTGTCAGGGAAGAAAGCCACCATGTATTGAGCTTTCTGGCATAATTATATTCAGTTGCCATAGAAGTCATGTCCATTTTACTGAAGCAGACATTGTTCTGAGAGATTAGCATATCCAAGGTCAAGTGGTATGCAATCTTAACATATCATCTTGTCAAAACCTATTCAATTTTAACCTGCATTNATGTTGTAAAATTTTTGAGTTCTTCATACATGAGTATTGGATTTTCATTCCTCTCCTGCAATTCCACCCTGCCCCACTTTGAGAAGTTATTCCCAATTCCTACCTCAGGATCTGTTAAGACTCCAGGTGCTGAGATGTCTTTCATCCTGAATTTCTGGTACAATTACCACTTCTCTGTCTGTACTTTGTGGATAAATAATCTTTTTGTTCCCAAGACTATCAAGTTGCACTTGTCATTAAATTAATTTATTTATTTGTTAATTGTTTTGGTAGTAGTGACTGAACTCATGTCTTCATTCCTGGTATGCATGTCCTTTACCCCTGAGTTACATACCCAGCTCTGCTCTATGTTATATGTCTTTAACTAACTGCTAAAGTGTTTTATAGGTTACGGGCAAACAAAAGCAAGCCTTTGAATAGGTTACAATCTGAGAAGGCTTTTCTTTGGGCTTTAATATTAATATGGGCATAAAATTAAATCTCAAGCAGAGCTATACTTTCCCATTGGATGAGAAGAGAGGTTTTCAATAAGGAGTTTTCACTTTTCATTTAGGATCCCAGAAAGCAGAGAGTATATATTCTTGGCATGGTTCATGACCAGTNTCTCATTCTTCAGTTGACCTGGACTCTTGGGTGGATGATGATGGTGACCTTTTNACAGGGTAGAAATGAATAGATCCTTTGAATTCTTGTTTGCAAGTTCATCATCAGAAGACTAGAAAAATAAGAGAAAGATTTTTGTTACAGAAATAAGCATCTCAGGCCAGAGAAATGGCTCAGAAGATAAAGGCACTTTCTACCAAGACTGCTAAACTGAGTTTGGTCAGTAGAGCATGCATGATGGAAAGAGAGAACAACTACCATATGACTTCTATGTACATACTAAGGCGCGCGCGCGCGCACACACACACGAGAAAGAGAGAAAGTGTGTGTGTGTGTAAAAATGAGCCTTTCTTACCTCTAAGTAGTGTCTTCAACTGTAAAGGTGCTTGTACCTTGTCTTATCAAATGCTTGCAGGAGTCTTAGAATGTGAGGTATCCTTGGTCTCAGCTTCTAGACATATGGATAGTCAGAAAGGGAAAGTGAATTAGCTAAAGACATATGGCTAGTAAGAGGCACAGCTGGTACCAATACCGCTCTTATTGCAGCTAGCCACTGTGCAGGAATTTTATGTAATCAGTCAATCATTTCAGCTAGTCCTAAAAACTTGTATTGTCATCCCTAGCATATAAATGAGGAAATTTAAATTGGGACTTAAGGGGCTAATAAATATGCGAGGTCAATATTAATTGTATGACTCAGTTACCAGGAGAAGTGACTCCAGGATATCTAACCCTGAGTCTATACCAAGGCCCCTGATAGTAAAGTTTCACATAGGACTAGAGACACCTTGACATCTTGGTGTTCTGAAACAGTGTTTCTCTTGGACATGGCCCGTTACGGAGAGCAGTTTCCTCCAGCTGTTAGTCAGTGACCTCTGGTAGATATCCAGTTGCTGATGAGTTTGAAGAGTCTCATTTGAGAGCACAGCTTCTTCCTAAACTCAACGTGTCTATCAAGATTTGATTCATAAAGGTTGCATTCTTGAATAATTATCCGAAGCCCCAAGAGCTTCTTGGAGTAATCACTACCATTTACTTCATACATCTGTGTGCCAGACACTGGGCAAATGGTACTGCGTATGTTTTCTCAAATCTGTAAGGTGATTTTGTGAACTACAAGTTTTTAAGTTCGCCAGCTTTAAGAAAAAACTGGTGCTTTTGGGAGAAATAGTTCACCTAAGATAGAGTGGATCTTGAGGCCATTTCTATCAGAACCTCTGACTTTCCNGTTTCCTGACATTCTCTAGCTGGGCCAAGGACCATAGGTGTTGGAAGAGACTTTGCACATCACTGTAGCTAGGTTCCTCTCAGCTTCTGCTGTAAGAAGGTGGAGATGATGGCCCCAAGGAGGTAAGGGACTTGTTTTTGAGGAAGGAGTTTTTCCACACCCTGAATTAGCCTAATTTCCAAGGCTGGCATGTCCCTCTTGCATTTTCTGGACTGTAGTTTAACGTTCATCATTGATACCAGGCCTCTTAAAGCCATGGCCTTGCCTCCAGCATTTTTTTCTTGGTCCCTGGAACACTGAGATCCAGCAGACACACCCCTCAAATTCCCTGAAAAATCTCCTGTAATGAGTGATCCACCCATTCTTGCCTAGCTCCTTTGCTTCTTTCTGAGTCAGATATAATCCTAGGGACTGAATTACATCACATTTCACTCTGGAGAGGATCAGGTTTTACCTCCTCTTAATTGAGTGACTGAGTCTCTTTGAGCTCATAGATTTAATCTTGAGATGCNGGTGGTTTAGATTTGGTTANTGAGACATAATAGGAAGTGATATTTTGGAGAGTTTGGGCTAGAGAGAGTGGTGAGGATTTTTCTCAGAGGCCTTGTTTGGGGGCAGTCAAGGGTTCCTCTCATGAAGACNTAACCTTCTGATTGGGGAAGTCCTATTTTTGAGTCTCTCTGGGGTAAATTTACCACAAAAAAGGTTGGGAACTGTGTCTGCCTCAAATTATATTCTTCCTTTTTCTTTTAACATTTGCTTATTGAGTGTGTGTGTGTGTGTGTGTGTGTGTGTGTGTGGTGTGTGTGTGTGTGTGTGTGTGTGTGTGTGTGTGTGTGTGTGTGTGTGGGGGGGGGGTCGTGCACATACCACAGTGTATGTGTGGAGGTCAAAGGACAACTTGAAAAGTCAGGCTTCTCCTACCATATGTGTCCTAGAGATTGACCTCAGGTTGTCAGGCTTAGCACTAGGCATTTGCCCATGGCTACACCTCTCCAGTCCTGCTCTGTCTTTTCTTGAGGACCTATAGGGCTCTTTAAGACTCAAGGATTGTGATTGGGTGTGGAGTAGCTGAGTACTAGACATCAGGTTCTTCATAGTTCTNACTTCAGTTAGGTAACTTTCTAATTGGTGTTTCGAAAGTCCTCTCATATTCTGTTTCTCTATCTTAAATGAAGAAAGGCAAAGGTTTAGGCAAACAAGGTAGGAATCTGTCTACCATGGTCTTAATTTGAATTGGGTTTTGTGTAGTTAAGAATTATTTGATCCAAACAATTAGTCTACAGAAATGTCTGTAGTTTGCTAAAAAAAAAATGTACTGGAATTGCATTGGTGAACAATATTAAGCAAAATTCTGTCCCCTTGAAGTTTGGAGTTAAATGAGGGACATGGACAACAAAGAGTTAATGTGAAGCTCAGTGACTCCTATGTAGGGAGCATGATGCTTCATGGTAATACAGAATATATTTCAACATGTTGGTAGAAGTCTATTTTGAAATACAATAATTATTTTAATTATTTAAAAATAACCAAATCAAATGTGCTCACATTTTACAAGTAGATATTTCTGTTTGATTGATAGGATACAACATTGTTGGGTNACTATGTCATGAGTCCAAAGAAAGCTATGTTACTGTCTGTATCCTGAGTATATGCTATTACCAGTGACTTCATATCTAGTGTGACAGGATCACATCAATTTTAAAGTAATGCCTAATTTTGTNTCAATATGTTGATTTGATTAAAATGTGTGAGCTCCAGGAGAACAAAGACTAAGTCTGTGCCACTCAACATCTCTGGATTTATACAGCATCTTGTGTATGGTNAGCAGTTAACAAATGTTCAATGAGTGGGGATAACANGATACCAGACAAGGGCCAGATCACAAAGGGATGAGAAAACAGGCTTCAGTATTTGTATTTTATCCTGTAGGCAAAGGATAGCCTTTAAAGCCCTTTGAAGAGGATCATAAATCTAGTCATAATGTCACTTTGGAAAAAAGATGACCTTTCTAAGCCTGCTGATCAGACTCTGAGCTTCCTTGTGTCTCACTGCATATACTTGCTTATATTAATAAAGTTTAAATCACAAAGTGCATNGATAATGCTTGTAGCATGAATTGATGGATGAGCAAACAAACAAATGCACAATAATAACTGGCTGATAGGTAGGGAAAATGGTGTATGTCACAGACTTACAATCAATCTGAGACTTGAAATTTGTTGTGTCATTTATTTGCTATATGGCATTGGTATGATCTCTTTTCTTCTTTTTTGAGGGTGTGGTCTGAGTTTGATTTTTAGCTGTGAATGTTAGTGTGCGCTCCATAATAAACACTCAATATGTATCAACCATCATTACTTGTTATAACGGAGAATCCCTGAATTTCCCTGCCATTCTCTATATGGAATATAGTAAAGTCTTGCAAACCTCAACACTTCCAGAGTCTATGTAACACATGTATCTCAACCCCTTTATCATATAATAAGAAAATCATGTGCAAGGCCTGGATATAGGAAGGAACTGATCCTAGATAGTGCTCTGAGTTAGAGATAAATCTGCGGTCTCTAGAGTCAGAGTGTAGCCCCATAAACTTACAAAATTGAATGAAAATATTCTATGGGAGCTAAACATACAGTTGAATGGTTCAGTCTCTAAAAAGGGAGGGAGGGAGAAAGGTGGGGGAGAGTCAGTTATAGCTTAGGTAGAATGAAGATGTGGCCATTCCATTCCTTTTACCCAAAAAGAAATTTTGGGATCCTTGTCCCTTCTCCCCAAGGAAAAATAGAAGATGGGATTAATAGTAAAGTTAAGAACTTCACTAAGACTATTTTATCCTTTGTCTGGGATTTTTCCATAAACTAAAACTGCCCAAAGAACTCCTGGGACTGATGTGTGGAGGGATCCCGAGTTTTCTGTGAACTGTGAGCCAGGAAGGAGAATAGTAAGTGAAATAAAATTATCATAATTGCATCGTCATATACTGTCAGAGCAGTGACAGGTCCAGAGANCATATTATTCAGCCTTCCCACTTTGTACAGAAGTGGGGGTAAAGTTAGCACATGTCATCTGCTAGATCGATGCAAAAATTAAATCGATTGAGTCTGGTGTTGGGTCAATGTAAATGCTGAAGGATAATGGGAGTCAAAGATGGCATCTTCTTAGCTTGGCATACTTCTTCATTGAAAACATTTAGAATGAGGAGTTAAAGTAGGGCATCTTGAGTTCAGTTTTTGATGTGATGAATCCAAGGGCACCTGCAAACATTCAACTAAAGATAGAGTCTAACAGTGAGGCAAAGCAAGAGAAACCTGGTAGGTCTACTGTAAAAGTAGGGAACCGAGCAACCAGGGAAAGAAAACTCGAATCTTGAAGAAAGTGGCCAACAGATCGAAGATTTGGGTTTCTCAAAGTCATTCTAATGGGGAAAAAATGGCAGAGCTAAAATTTGAAACCACATCTGAGATTCCAGAGGCCAAGCCACTTCTAAAATGCTGTGCTTCCACTCAGCTAGGAAGCAAGCTTGGAGGCAATGTGTCCATGGTTGCAAGCAGAGCTGTCTGTCCTTCCTGCCTCTCTTCCTCCCTAGACCTCAGATGCCCCTAGAAAAGAGTGGGGCTTAAAGGAAGGTCATTCAAACTTGGAACTCTGAGAACACTCAGGCCCCTTTCTGCCAAACTTCTTCCCCACCCCCCTCCCAAGGGGAGAGAGTCCAACAAGACTCTGGTTCAAGTGTAATTGCTCCACTCCCAGAACTAGAAGGATTTTTTCTCTGTTGCCGGACTCCTTCTAGCATCCTCAACTGATCCTTTTACAAAACTGTTATTTTAGGGCTGTTTGGACTTGTTTTCTACATAGCTCTTGTTTTCTATTATTTCTCTCTTTTTCCAGGGTTCAGACTAATTAAAGGAACTGTAAAGCACACCTCGTTTGCACAAAATACCTTTCATGAGGCCTGGAAGCAATTTGGCTCCTGATTGCCAAAGATCTTTAGGAAAAAANATCTTTTTGGTTTAAAAAAGATTAATTTCTCAGTGCCAAAGAAACCCATTAAGTGCAACTCCCATTTCTGGGATCTTTTATGGTTTCCACGTGAAAATGGCAGCCAGGGAAGGAGAGTGGAGGACGACTAAGCTGATTCTGCTGTTATGTCTGGCTGTCCTATGCTAACAACTCAGCTGCTTTACAGCAAAGAGAAGCTTTGAAAACACAGGCTCTCCCAGGCATTTGGAAGAACCTGTCACCAGTTCNCTTCTGATCCCTTTCGTACCCCAGTTTGGAATCAACCATGAGGTGATGTTTCTCTAGGGCTGTGAGTCCCTGATTAAGGAATCCCTGGACAAGAGGACAGAATTGTCACCTTGGGCTGCCTCCTGTACTTTCCGTTAGAGACCTCTTCTTCCAGGTTTCTTTGCTCTTTTTATTCCCACTCCAAACCTCTGCCTCTTTTGTCCTGTATATATTTAATTTTGCGGTAACAATTTAGCCACCTACATTTCCCCTTGATGTGGGCACATCCTGGAATGTGAAACCTGAGGCAACCCTGGCTATCTTCTTCTAAGCTTTCATACTTAAACATGGTTAGACTGAGAGCCCTTGAGGGGCATGGTGGATCCATACATTCATACATCCATCCAAGTCTAGACCCAAGGACCAGTCTCAATTCATCTTTTTTCCCACATCTTCATCATGATGACTTTATNACAGTAAGATTTTAGATGGAAAGATGGTGGAAGGAAAGTCAGACCCTGGTGACTGCTCTATCTACTACCTTCTCATAAACTTAGCTTTAGGAAACGAAAGGGAAGTGGAATGTCTTAGTTAGGGTTACAATGGCTGTGATGAAAAACCATGACCAAAAAGCAAGTTAGGGAGGAAAGAGTTATTGGGCTTACATTTCCATATCACTGTTCATCATTGGAGGAAGTCATGGCAGGAACTCAAGCAGGGCAGGAACCTGGAGGCAGGAGCTCATCCAGAGGTCGTGAGGGGGTGTTTCTTATTGGCTGCTCCTGCTGGCTTGTTCAACCTGGTTTTTATAGAACCCAGGACCATCATCCCAGGCATGATACCACCCACAATGGGCTGGATCCTCCACCATAGATCACCAATTAAGAAATACCCTACATAGGCTTGCCTACAGCCCAATCATATGGAGGTATTTTCTCAATTGAGGCTTACTCCTCTCTGATGACTCTAGCTTGTATCAACTTAACACAAAACCAGTCAGCACAGATGGCTGCTTCTCAACTTGACACACAAACACATCAGTGTTAAGCCATAACCTTTTCTTGTTCATCCCTAAGATCACATTAATATTGATATCACAATATAAAACATTTTGAAAACTTAAAAAGTTCCACAGTCTTATAAATCCAAATAGTTTTAAAGTTGTCTCTTTAAAAATATCCAGTCTCTTTTAAAATCCAAAGTCTCTGGAAAACTCCAAAACCTATTTTTTAAAAGTTTAAAGTCTCTCACCTGTGGGGTCCTATAAAGTAAAAATAAATAAATAAGTTAAGCACTTTCTTACTTCTAGAGTCAAGAACCAGAACACACTCACAATCAAATCAACAGAAAACCAGATCTAACTGTGTAAATAACTCTGAGCTCCTCCAAGAGCCTGGGTCAGTTCTCTGGCTCTGGCCTCTGTAGCACACACAGATTGCCTCTAGGCTTAGACTGGCTCCACTCCACATCTGATGCTGTACCATGGATCATCCCGTGGTACTGGAATCTCCAAAGTTCTACTGTCTCTTATCTAACTGGGCTGCATCTCCTGGGCTCTCTTTAGAGACTCCAGCNTTGCCAACAGCGCCAAGACTCAATGACTTCAAAACCAGTACCACCTGGGTGATTCTTACACTACCAAGTTTTGTTGACCACACAAGGCACACTCTTGGCTGTCTCTGGAACACACCTTCTGTGTGATAACACTCAGGAAACACTTCCCAGAAGATTTCACCTCAGTGATGTTGGTCTCTTCTTAATCACAGCGGAGTCTTCAGCCCCAGCTGCCCAACACACATTGTCCCAGCAAAGCAAGGTTTTACCTTAATGGATGTGATCTCTTGTTACCACAGCTGAATCTTCAGCTCCAGCTAACGAGACACCATAGATTCTTCACACAAATGGCTCAGTAGCNTCTTTGCTTCCGTCTGAAACTTCACAAGCCAGGCCTCCACGGTCTATACCACTTTCAACATTCTTATTTCCCAAGCTTCTACAGAACAACCCACTGAGCTCTCAACACTCAATGACTTTTCTAGTCCAACNTTCCAAAGTCCTTCCTCAGTCCTCCTCAAATACGGTCAGGTCCATCACAGCAATACTCCACACTCCTAATATCAGTTTTTGGCTTAAGGTTACTATCACTGTAATGGAACACCATGATCCCAAGAAAACTGGGGAGGAAAGGGTTTACTTTGCTTACACTTCCACATCATTGTTCATCATTGGAAGAAATCAGGACAGGAACTCAAGAAGGATAGAAACCTAGAGGCAGGAGCTGGCGCAGAGACCATGGAAGAGTGCTGCTTACTGGCTTGTTCTTCATGGGTTGCTCAGCCTGCTTTCTTATAGCTCCCAGTACCACCAGCCCAAGGGTGGTCCCACCCACAGTCTACACCATAGATCACCAATTAATAGAATTCCCTATAGGCTTGCCTACAGCAGGATCTTACAGATGCATTTTCCCANTTGGGACTTCTTCCTCTCCATGACTCTAGTTTGTATCTACTTGACATAAAACCAGCCAGCACAGGGAGAATGCAGTAGATGCCAGTAGAAAGAGAAAACTTTTATTTGATAAATCATATGTGTGAATGTTTTCAGAATCCAGAGCACTAACTATTGCATTCTGGATGTATGGCCCATCTATTTTGGTCCATCTATTTTTATCCNGGTGTTATTGAGAACATTATTTCAGCCTTTTAGGCATCAGTTCCATCATTGTAAAATACAGACAAAAGCACTACACTCCTAGGATTGCTGGGGCAACTAAATCAGCATGTATACAGTTGACCATAGTAATGAAGGCTATTGTTTTTCCAGGTGACTTACTTCATGTCACTGAACAAAAAGCTGTGAATGTGGCCACTCCCCGGCCCCCCTTCCCTCTGAGTGGAGAATTCACTTCCTAAGAAAATAAGTAAATAATAATACCCAAATATTTGGAACTTCTTAAAGCATGAAATTTCCAGGCTGCTTTTCTGCTCCTCTGAACCTTCTGTAATTCTTCCAAAGAGAAGAAACACTGGACAAAAATAACCTTATCCAAGAACGTATTACATACTATGTTTCCGCAGTCAGTACTTTTTTCCATTTGAAAACCCAATTTTTAAAAATAAATTGTGCTGAGGCTTGGGCAGGGGGCANGGCATAGGATAGAAGAACCACGGATATTGTTTCAGGGCTTGGCATAGTAAAGTAAGAAGAACAGAGGCTTTGGAGCCAGACAGCCCAGGTTCAAATCCTGACTCTGTGAATTTCTGTTAACATGATCTGAGACATTTTTGTCTGTTTGTTTTACTTTTTGCTCTGTTGCTGATTTTATAATTTTAAAACGATGTTTAGAAATTGAATCTAGTGATTATTGTAAAAATTAAATACATGCTTAAAGATACAGGAGCATGTGTAGTCTAAGGTAAGAGTTCACGTTAATTAAGAATGAGTATAAGAGAGATTTTTAGAAGAAAGGGTGTAAGTAGCACCCAGAATAAGAGGCCATAGTTTGAGTCCCAGTTCTAATAATGAAGTTTGTTTTTTTGAGGTTCAGTTTCCCCATTGTTAAATGGAATGAAACATCTCCTGTCATTCTGANCACACTACCCTTTAGCCTTGAACCTTAGTCGCTTTGCTTATGATTGNTCTCCTGTGACATTTTTCTAATTGGTCTTCCTGCACCCTGTGATACCTTTGATTCCCTATTTATTTTGAAATTTAAAGAGAGGATCTTAAAACCCACCATAATTTCCTTTGTCTTTAGAATAAAATCCTCATTTTAGTGGGCTTACTTTTATTAGTGCATATTAATTTTTCTAAGTGATTTTCTTATAGTTTCATACATTCATATAATTTTTGGTCATAAACCTCCCCTCTAGGACTCTTCCTTACCCATCCTACACCCTCCCTTTCCTCCTTCCCCTTCTACTTTCCAAGTGTTTTTTCAGTCTTTTGCCTTCCTAGTTTTTTGTATTGTTTGCCCTAACTTCCACATCATGAGAGAAAACATATTTATCATCTTTACTTAGTATACTGATTTCCAGTTCTGCCTATTTTTCTACAAATGACATAATTTCATTTTCCTTTGAGTTGCTGGGCAACTAGTTGCCTCTATAATTTGATTATTACACATAATCCCTCTACAAACCTGATTGNGCAAATATCATTGCAGTNGACTGTCCATGCCCATCATGATAGCATCCATGGCTTGTTTTCTTGATGTTGGCTCTTACCTTTAAATAGCTTTNGTGTTTGTTTCCCTGTGGGCTGAAGACTTTTGAACATTATTTCTATTCAGAGATATCTATGGACCATTTGTAGTTCTTCAGCTGAAGAATGTCTGTTTCACTTCTATTATTGATTGGACTATTTGCCATTTTCATTGATAATGTAGTTTGTTGGGCTTAAACCTAGGGCCTCTTGCAGGTAGGCAAGTACTCTATCACTGAGTCACATCCCCAGATANTGTAGGATTTTGTGACTCATATGACTGGTCACTCTCTGACCACCTGTTAGTTCTCATCACAGTAAATAGTAAATCATCTACTGAAATGCCCTNGCTTGTCTACCTGAGAGCCTCTACCTCAACTTTCAACTCTCTTGGGAATTTTGCTTTCAAGCACCCAAATAATTAAATTTACAGGTGACTCCTCATCTCCTGGTTGGTCTAAATTGCTCCTCTGTAGAATGGACAGATTGATCCTTTTCACAAAGTGAAAGAGTGAAATAAAAGAGATGATAAACATAGTATGTTCAGCACATGACAGAAACTAAAATGCTTTCCCATGANTAGTACTCTTCCTTCATGTTCCCTTTAACTCAGACTCTTATGTTGTCACAGGAAGAGTGCTCACCACATTGGATCGCACCAACACATTCTCTTCCTTCTTTATCATAAAATGTATTGTGTGTATGTGTTTGTGTGTATGTGTGGGTACATAGGGAAGCATGTGTGTGGAGGTCAGAAGAGAGCACTGATAGCCATTTCTAAGGAGGTGTAGACCTGTTTCTTGAGACAGGGTCTCTCACTGGCCCAAAGCTTTCCAAGTCAGGTAGGCTGTCCAGCAAGCCCTGGGACATGCCTG
>LZPO01109526.1:7604-17989 GCA_001675575.1 Neotoma lepida
GGGGTCAAAAGCACATGGTAATCACTTCATAAATGCTGGCTACTTTATACAGTGATCTATCTTCAGTTAAACATAAGAGTCAGGGTTGGGGGCAAAGATTAATGGCAGAGAACTTAGCCAGCATCCATGAGCCCTGGGTTCCATCTCTAGCATTATGTCAAAATAATAATAATCTCCAAAATAATAATAATCTGAGTTTGGGGCATGAAAATGTTATAAAGGAGATAAGTATTTTAAGATTCCCAGTTTGAAGACTTAATCTGTATTATTAAATGTATATGATGAACTTTAAAGTATACAAATTAAAGCAGCTTTTTAAGAAGTAAAATATGCCTGCTGAAGATTTGAGTTTGTGATTGGGGGGGCTATGTGGGGTGAGGTTTTCTTTTTTTTTAATTGCTTTTATATTTGCTTTGGTTTTGTTTCATAATTTGGTTTGGGGGAGTTTGTGGTGGGTGGGGGATTGTTATTTGGTGTTGTATTTTTATTTCTGTTTTGGGTTTTGTTGTTTGATTGCTTGTTTTGGTGGGTTTTGCCTGGCTGACAGGCAACAGAGCTGTCATTGTCTGCACTTGCTTTCACAGACAATGCAATTCAGGCTGAACAGTCTATGACTTAGAGCACAAAGCATATTTGTAAACACCAAACTTGGAGGGAAGTTTCTCACCTGAGGCTTTGTGTGCAGATGATCAGGTGCTACAGGGCTGTATTTACTGTATATTTGAGGGGCTTTCCTATGGGGTGTAAATGAAGCATTTAAACAAAGCTTTCTAAATGTTTTGTGATTCAGAAGCTCTGTTCAGATCAACAAGCTGATTGTTTCTTTTTAATACAAATAAAGGAATCCTTTATCCTAGCCCCACAGCCATGTATGAGCTTTTTGTAGAAACAAAGTCCACACGGGTGTGCTGTTTCCTATGAACCACAGCAAAAGCTGGCTCCACATCAGCAATTTCTAACTAGAGTTACAGTCCCTGGACTTTCTAGCACCTTATCCACTACAAACTGATGTGTGCAGAGCTGCGCCTGCCTTGGTGTTGGTATGATATCTCATGATTAACATTTGGGATGTTTGCGAAATTTAGACTCAGGGCTGAAGCTTTGTGTTTGTCTTATCTCAAAAACTTCCCCCCATCCATGTGATCAGTCTTGTACTCTCTGTCACCTGCTCTCATATATTGTGAACTAAATTCAATACTATTTTTTTTAACTTATCTTTTAAAGCCAACCATGGTGACTCAAACCTCTAATCCTAGCACTTGGAAATCTAAAGCAGGAGATTTCCCCAAGTTCGAGGCCAGCATAGGCTATACAGAGTGAGACTCTGCATCAAAATAANTAAACCTAAAAAAAAAAATCTCACTACAAATTCTGCAATAAAAAATAAAATAAATAAATAAACCTTAGTAATTCATACTGCCCCTTCTAAGTCTCAAGGGACATTGAAGAAGAGTGCACAGAGAATACAGGAGCTGGAAGATATTGTGAAGGGCAGCAAAATCTAATCCTTTAGACAGGACACAGCCAATATAACCACAAAATCAGAGCACCAATGGCTTTTTGCCTTGGGCCAGAAAAGGATAGGTCCTTTCAAGAGTGGATATGGATGAGGAGGGACTCACAGGATCCTATTCCTTTTTTCTTAACTATTGACTACTGATAAACTCTGCGAGAAGGGGAACCATTATTTTGGGGTGGTACCCATTGGTGATTCCATCGGTCTCCAATAGGTAGTTTCAATCTTATCAATCATGGGGCCCAGGCCAAACCCCAGAGAACANAAGCAATACAAATAGACATGAATGTGAGAAAGAAATTAGTAATGAAAATAAGAGAGTGGTAAATGAACAAAAAGAAAAGTGAGAGATGGTGGGAACTACAACAATCAAGATGCATTATGTATATGTATGAAAATGTCAAAGAACAAATGTAATTAATAGAAACATCTCTTATTTGTTAAGTAAACCAATGAGTTTCTCTGGACTTGCAACTAACATGTTAGGTATACACTCTTCTCTTATACACATCTAGATGTGTATAAGAGACAGGGTATACACTCTTGTAGTTTTTCATATCCTAAGAACTTTAAAATTAAAAATATATTCATTTCTGAAGCTCCATATTTCCAATATGCATATTTTTACACCCCAGAAGATAAAAATATGCTGAAGCCACGTAAAAAAAATAACTAAAGTTTCCTAAATCTCTGCTCTCTGCATACCTGTCTAGAGACAGAGCTATAGAAATAGAATTATTCCATCATTATGAGGAAGGTCATGTCCTCACNAAAGCACAAGAGATACAAAACTATTGGCTACTAAGAAATTGAAATCAACCTAATGGGTTAGATTGTATAATCCTGTGGATACCATCAATCCTTAAAACTTACACCATTCTTTATCATAATATACAATTAAATCTAAATTGCTAAACAGNGATAGAATATGGAAACATAGTCCTGGATACTTCAGGTGATAATGATGATGCATTTAGAAGTCAGGTCAAGATTTCTGCATTGATGATACTATAGTCAATTCAGCTATGAGAACATAAGTGTCAGAATGCACTAGATGTCTATAAACATTTAGTTGGGGAAGGTGAACCCGGCTGATGTGGTCCAGTATGAATGTCTACTNTACCCCTCATGTGGAATTATAACTGNTGNAAAACAAAGCTAAGCTTTTCAAACACTTAAATGAAGGTTTTACTTTCTCCCTAACCCTAATCACTATTTTGTCTTTCTCACTTGTCCCTCCTTTGCATTCCTTCCCCTAGACTGAGAACTCAGGGCTGTTTCTTCTCTGAGACTGTCCTCCCTGCTTCTGCTCCTTTGCTTTTCACCCCAAACCACTTCACTATACCTTCCCCTCCGACTAAAGTAGTGTCTCTATCAACCTGCCTTTGCATCCCGTAATTCAAGTCTTTTACTTTCTGCCTGCCAGCCTCCTTCTCTCTCTTCACCACCCATGATCTTGCATGAATAGTTCATGTTTATTTCTGTCTCTGAGCTGCTCNCTCGCTGTCTACCCACAGTGAAATATGCCAATGACCATGTCTGAACCATCTCTAATGGGCATGTCGTCACGGCATTATAAGGCTTTTTCTCAGCTCTTGTTCTTATTCCCTTGCAGCCTTCCACAATCCTACCACTTATCCTTCCGCGCTCCCTCATCCCATAGANCCATTGTTTTCCTGTATNTCTAAGGTCCCTTGCTGCTGATGCCCAAGTGTAAGTAGCACCATTATCCTCTGCTCTACTAAATTTCCTCACCTGCATCCTTTGTATTCCTGGAATTTTAAACTAAGAATAGAAAACATTAAATATCATCACAGAAGTCTCTTGGATGGACAATGTGTGTCTCTTTCTTTTCTTCACAGTCCAGACTATCTCTTGTTCAACTTCCAAGTATTCTGGCTTTATATATTCTATCAAGTAGTAGGNATGGGAAATGGAGACAAGAATTTTACTTCCATTGNCTTTTATGGATGTAATTACAAAAATATCTCCATTTTTATAAACACCACATGTGTCACACAGTCAAAAGATGCCATCCTCTATTGCCCAGACCTGTCACCTTTTCCCACCACCCACTGGAGAACTCTTTCTCCTTCTGTGTTCATAACTTTGGAAAAAATGGTTCCCTCCCCTCTGCTCCTTACTTAGACTTAATTTTGGAATCCACCCCTCTCCTCTGTTCCCAAGAGAGCTAGATTCAGGTCACTGCTATTTCAGGGAGGATGTGCCCCAATTCTGCATCTCACAGAGGAACAAATGTGGGAAAGCAGCAAAAAGAAACTTACAAGACAGAGGGGGCAATAGTCATGGCCAGTTCGATTTCTGGAAGCATAGGATAAAGATCAAGAGGGTAGGTAGAGTCAATAACTACAAGAATAGGACTCTAATGAGGGACACTAAGGAATGTGCTTCAGCTGCTGTTCTACTCACCAATAAATATAGACACACAGGAAAAGGAATATAAAAATAAGTGCACTTGTGCTGTTGCTTGAGGCTCGGCATGAAATAGTGCTCATTCTATTTTCATATTAACACTTATAATATTTGCATTTTACTATGATCTCTCCCATGAGAACCTGGTACACATGTAACATAAATAACTGTTGATTGAATATTAACAAATAATTGGTTTTTATCATGTATCTGTCAAGTAACATGCACAGAACACATGCCTTAAATATGTTCAATAATTTTAATACTATTTAGAAAGAAAAATGAATTCACGGTGTTTGGAATATTTTAGATGTCATCCACAATTCATGGATGATTAGGCTGGAAGTAAAGCCCAGCTCTATCCAACAAGAAAGTGCCCACTCCATTCATGATATTATAATGAATAATTCTTGAAAGACTCTTTTTTACAAAGTGTTTTGAGAGCTCTTTGAAGACCTGGACCATGTTCTGATCCATGCATGAGATTGCTTCATGAAAAATAGACACCTAGAGTTGAATTTAACTTGTTTTATTTGTTTGAAAGGAATAGAGCAGAGTTTTATAAATCTATGGAGAAACAGGGCAGGGTAATGTTCAGAGGTTGGAGCATCCAAGGTTCCTAACTCATCATGTTGTTCAATTTTGCCCAAGGCCAGTCTTGTATTATTATCTCCAAATATCTAAGAAATAAGATTTATCTCCAAAACCCAACAAAGTTCATTAAATATAGATGACTGGGAAAGAGAAGATCTGAGACTAGAGTAATCCAACTCCTATTTGCCCAAGGCAAAATCTTGAAGGAAAATAATATATACTACTATGAGTTTCATTCCTCTGACCTGTGACATAATTTTGGATATATGCATTTCAGTTCCCAGATAGTTAAGGGCAATATATTGAGTTGTGCTGTTCTAAGTGTCTAGTGTGAATTATTCAAACCAAGGAGTACTTTCATCACAAATACTTCATATGCAAAACAAAGCTAAGCCAAAACATAGTGGATTTCTTCTGCCGAAGGACCTACCATGCACCAATGCANCAACTATGTAATCATATAAAACTTATTCTTACTGTGTCTTAATTTNATTAATAGGAGTGTTGAAACCAATGAGAATGTTCTCCGCAATCANAGAAAGCTTCCTGGAACAAGGTAAATGCCCACATGCTACCCTAGAAATCTCCATGAGAATACAAATGGTAGTCTAGTTTACAAATCACTTTATCCCCTTGAGGCTATAAAGTGCTAAAAGAGGTACCATAGTGGTCAATAAGTGATTTTTTTTAAAACATGAAACAAAACATTTTTGTCTGAGACTTCTAACAGTGCAGGCAAAAATGAAGTTGTCTTTATAGTCATTCACTCAATGCCTCTNTTCTCATTCTGCCAAATGTTCAAGCACATCTTTCAAGTCTTCTGGTGTGGCAATTCTCTACTTTCGTTTCAAAAAGTGTTTAAGGCAGCTTTGGCCCACCTCCTCAGTTACACTCTCGGTGCTTCTCTCTCCCATCTGTTCATCAAGTTGACGAACATCAGTTGTAATCTCTAGGGAATGAGAACGTCTCTTTCATTAAAGCCTTTAATTTTTATGAGGAGAGTGCTGGAAGTGCTGCAATAATATTAGTTAATGAAGAGGAGGTTGTCATCATTATGTGCACTATGAATCCCTCTCTTCCTGACTGGCCAGGTGTTTGATAGACACATACTCCACTGTTCAAATCCTCACTGTTGAAAATTTTATGATGAATACAAATATGGCTTTTCTTGACTTGTGGGGTAAGATGGCAAGCAATTAACAAATGTCTGTAATGTTCTTGGAAGGAGATTATAGTTCTATATAAATATTACAGATTATCACATCATGGAGTCTAAAATCAAAATCAACTCTGAGATGCGTCCTTTGGAAAAGAAACAAAAGCCTTCTCAAAAACAGCCTACTTACAGAGGAATGGCACAAGCAGAAACAAAAGTTTATGTTTTCTTGTGGCTGACCAAACAATATCAAACCATCTAGCCTTCACCTATACACTTCCACAATGAGGATGTGAAGTAGCTATGTGGCTAGACGTTACATATTATTGATTTGGAAAAGTTTATATATCATTGGAAATATAAATAGATAAATGATGATAATAGATAAGATAGAATATAGATGATAGATAGATAGATAGATAGATAGATAGATAGATAGATAGATAGATAGATAGATAGATGATACATAGATACATAGATACATAGATACATAGATACATATATACATAGATACATAGATACATAGATCATATTCCCAATCCAGTATTGATGCACTGATACAATTTGTGAGATGCTGTTTGGAACTAGGACCTCTAAGGTACTACAAACACAATTGTCATGCAAGTCTCAAGCAACACAGCCTAGAAGGCAACAGACACTAGTAGACGAAGCTTTGGCTGATCTCAAACTTACACTTNCAGTTTTCCTCAGTCATTCCCAGTTTTCTGCTTATTGTCCCTTGTGGACATCAAAGGAGCATGCATGTAAGCATGCATATGTCCAAAAACCAAGTTTCTCACCCTCTTTCAAAAACTGCCCCTAGGCCCACATCCCCCAAACTCCATTATCTCATTTAGACAGCAACTCCACCATTCCCGTTGCATTTATCAAGAGATTAGATCCATCCTAACTATGTTCTTTGCCTTATAGTCCTNCAACCCAACAATAGAACCNTTGACCCTGTTTTCCAAACATCCAGGATTAAATGGCATCTGACCACCTTTATTGCTACTATGCTAGCCCAAATTGCCACTAATGCTTGCCTGGAACATTGAAACAGTGAACCCAGTTGAGTTCCTTCATTAATATTTTCTCCATTGGAATGCATTCTCGGGAAATAAAAGCATAAAATTCCTGTGGACACTGCCCTAAAGCAACTGCATGCTTGATTCCTCCAAAAGCCAGATTCTTTGTAAAGGCTTGAAAGAATCTACATGGTCCATATACCCAACACACACTAAGTTATTTGAGCCCAGACCCATCCCTTCCTGCTCTCTAGCCTCAATAGTCTCACTGCTGCCTTGGTAGTCATGCCTCTGCTTCATGGTGCTTGCTCTTGCTGTTCTAATTGCTGCAGATATTAGCATGCTGCCTCACCTGCTTCTCATATACACATTAGCAACCCACCAAGATTTTTCCAAGCTGTCTCTTTTCAAAATTTGCAACCTTCATAGCCAACATATCTCTTTATCCCTTCTCTGCAAATTTTCCTCTTAGCACTCACCACCATGTGCTACCAGTTTATGTGTCTACTGTCTACCCTATACACTTGGAACATAATCTGCAGGAGGGTGGTCACTGGTGTCATTGCTTTTTATCTGCTCTTCTCCCCATGCCCAGTGCCACATCTAACATATGACAAACATTGAATAAGTACTTCACTTTCTACCATCTTACTGATTGAGATTCCCTACTTATCCAAGGAGCTATATGACCAGAAAAGAGGCTGTCCTCACCCCCAAACACTTGAACATACAACTTCCATGCATGATATTATTAAAGAGGAAAGCTGGAATTTGATTTTTCCACTCATTATTAATATTGAACACCAGTCTTCTAATTATCAAATACAAGGCTGGATTTCACTGGAGAGCCAGGCTGGAGGGGAAGAAATCAAACCAAAACGTGCATTTTATACCCTGGCTCTGTCCCTTGGATATAAGAGACAGTTTTGTTCTACAGCTAAAACAATGTTTTTAATGTGTAAATTTGAAAAGAAAATTAAAACTGGCAGCTACTTGATGTTTAGGAAAGAAAGAATCTCCTGTGTAGCAATCATGAAGATCTAGAGCTATAGTAATTCCCGCTAATAAAAAATAATTTATGATGTTCTCAGAGCTGAGAAAATGGCAGTGCACCCGAGCCTCTGGCTTATCAAACATGCATTTCCACCTTTTTTTTTTCAAACTAATTTTTTTTTAGTTTTAAAGTTCTTCCGTCAATGCCAATCATTAGAGAAAGCCTTCACAAGACAGTCATAATCTAAATGTGGGGGAAATGAGTAGACTTAAGAACTTGTCTTGAAAGACCCTCACGTGAGANACAGAGACTTTCCCTGACCATCAGACCAGGATTTCCCAAAAATCCTCCCTTAACTGTCAGCAGAAAAGGCATCCTGTTTGAGTTTCATTTTTGCTGCCTGCTGTNATAAAATACCCTTACTTGAAGAGAATGGGTTTATTTTATCTCACAATTCCAGCTTATAGTCTGTCACTGTGNGGAAGTTGGGGCAGAAGGAGTAGTTATATCATCAGCTGCCAAGAGCAGAGAGAGGTTAAATAGATGCATGCTTACTTGTGCTCAGACCTCTCTCTACATTTACCTAAAGCCAGGGAGTTGTGCTGCCCACAGTGGATGGGTGTTCCCATGATAACTAACTAATGCAATTAAGACAATCCCCCACCACACAAGCCCACAGGCCAACTTGATCTAGACAGTGCCCCATTGAGACTCTTTCCCCCAGGTGACTCTAGATTGTGTCAAGTTGATATTTAAAACTGACCACAGCATACCCCTTTCTTGTTATATGTTATCTATCCCCTGTTTCTAGAAACACCCAAAGACAAGGATCTCCTTACTTGCCAATGACCCTATAAGTGGGTAGAATAACACCCAGCAGAATAGGGGTAGTGACTACAAATTTGATGAAAGAATGAATGCATTTCCCCTTGCATTGTGTCAAAGGAGAAAGTAAGATTTCAACTTCTGGCAGCTAGTGAATTAAACTGAACAGCTAGTATTGAAGGCATGACTTTGCAAAGTGTACATTCTCCATATAAAAATCTGTGCCATAGAAAAGAGTTCTGTTTAGTGTAAGCCCATCCCTGCTACCCTCCCCAACTCCCAATACAATAAATGAAATGTACATTTCTGTTGGTTTCTATTTGCTGGATGACATTTAGTTTTAATTCGAACTGGTCTTCATAAATTCTGGCACTGTGCACAACATCTTAAATGGCTCTATTCTTTATTCAAAATCGTCCTTCTCGCTCCCAGAATGGCAGTAAATAGATCTTCTAAAGGGGAAATAAAACTATTTCAACAACAGGCCTATTTCAGCAGTTTTTTAAAAGGTATTTCTTTCATTCCCTTGGCTAGACTTTCCGTTTTATGCTTGGAAAGTTGTGTTATATATACATGTATTTTAGTCCAAATGGATGTGGTATTTTTTTGTTGTCACTATTGTTGATTTTGGCTTTTCTATTTTCCACTTCAGTATGTTTGCAAAAGCAAAACTATGTATTTCTTTTATTCTNCCATTTGTGAGTCTCCATTATTGAACCTGTCTTCTTCTTTAAAGAAAGAATACTCTAGATATTCTGATTCATGCTTTCCCCCAAGGGGGGAAAAATCAAACTTATAGATCAGAATATTTATATCACANAATAATCTCAAGCAATCTTTCATTTTCTACACACTTAGGAGTATCTTACATGCAAGCATTTCCTAACTTTTCTTCCTGTAAACCCTATTATCAACCAGGGGCATGAGAATTATAATCTAATCAGACACAGTCCTGAACCATCTCCACAAAGCTGTACACAGTACTGGAAGGGAGGAGGATTGTTGGAGAGCACGGGTTCTTGTTCTCTAATGAGTATGCTCAATGGCGTAATTCCTCTCTCTGGCCTCACAGCAACATCTAAACTTCAGAGAAATTGAAAGTAATCTGAATTAAACCTAAGGAAATAAAACTGTACACGAATGAATACACTGAAGGTTTTATCACAATGTTATTTTATTATAACAGCAAAAGAATAAATACAACTATGTACTGAAATTGGAGAATAAAAACCTGAGAAAAATAAAATGACTTAACATTTTGATAGTACTTCTGAATGAAGTATTTGCTAATTACTCTTGCCTCCTATTTTTGGAAACAAGTTCTAGCTATGTAGTCCAGGTTGGCCTTGAACTCCAAGCCCACCTGACTCAGTTTCTCAAATGCTGAGATTACAGGCATGTACNATTCACATGCTTCTATGTTATTTTCATTTATAATTTTTCCCAACAACATGATTTATATTAAAATCAATTTCAAAATATTTAAGAAAATATCATCTAGTAAATGAAAAATAGAATCCTATGATTCTTTCTTATTTTTAATTGTATATCTGCCCTAGTGATATGACAAGCAAGAATACAGTGTCAACCTATAATGTACTGAAGAANTGAGTATCACATGCTGACATGTGTCCTCCCGAAAGTCCAACTGCTGGAAAGCGTGTGTACATAAACAGGAAGAAAGAAAAGCATCAGAGAATGGCCATTCGCCATTGGTTGTGTATTTTATGACCCCACCACTGTTTTCCCTTTCCTCTTAGACAGCTACAAAATAGCATGTAATCTCTGAATGATTCCATTCATCACATAGTATGATCAATAACTCTTTTCAGGAAATATTTA
>LZPO01109527.1:2756-17977 GCA_001675575.1 Neotoma lepida
TGGGGCTGAAGCAAGTGTCTGCATGGGGCTGAAGCAAGTGTCTGCATGGGGCTGTGACAAGTGAAAGGCCTGTATTCCTTCTTCATTCTCTGATAAACAGAAAGCTTTCATTGCCAGGCTCGCCACCTGCTGGTCGGTGCATCACAGCATTTTTCAGGAAATTCTCTTGATCTGAAAGTTCCCAAAGTTTATGAAATTGAAAAAGAATATTCTAGAATGAAGATTAACATTGACTAATATAAGTCTATGTCAAATCTTTTCAGCTATGGAACTTGTAATTGAATATGAGGGAGAGACCCTTCACTGAGAAAAGAAATTAACAATAGAAAGATGAATTTTAAAAGTAACCATTTGGGTTATTTCAGGTTAACCACAAATGGAGTAAAAATAAATCTGTAAACAAATGAATGAATGAGGGACACAGAGACAGAGAGAGGCTGAGACTGATTGGTACTCCATAAAACCTAAATAAAATGAACCACTTAAAAAACGAACATTTCACAAGCCTGGAATGAAAGCCAAAGTGGTAATTCTAATTTCACAAGTGTGTGCATCATGGACTCTTGTGCAGAGCAGTGCAATGGCATGCGTGTGCAAGCACTGCATCCCCCCAGTGGTGGTGCTTCCAGTACATTCAGGCCCAGACCTTTCTTCCCATGACTGGTCTGGTCACATATTTGTGTATGTTCTGTGCTAGACAGTCTTGTCATAATTGGGAAACACTTTCATCAGATCTAAACAAATTAGCCTTAACTTAACCCAGAAACTCACCTCACTAAGTTATGGTGGATCCTAAGCCTAGAAAACACATTAACAGTAAGAAGCCACAACCTCTACAACTAGGCATGAAGTAGAATAAGTCACAGTGAAGTGCAAGAGCCTGGGGTATGAGCGGCTTGGCCTTGGTCAAGCGCTGGGTTCAGTGCCCAGCTCCAGGACAGCAATGAAGAAACAGGGGAAAATGGTTCTTGCTTTTGGTTTACAAACAAAAGAAAAGAAAACTGACTCTTTCCCACCTTTCAAATAAATGGCTTAGCACTTAAGGTGAAGTAGGCCAGGGAGAGGAACTTGTCTGACACTTTTCAAAGCCTGATTGTTTTTGGATAGAAACTACATCGGTTGAACAAACAAGTGGGAAGTCACCATCCATACCAAGGGGGCAGAAAAATTTACATTCCTCTATGCAATAACTAACTACACTCTTGCTATTTAGCAGAGCTCACATGGTATCTCTGGAATATTAATTGCAAATGAAAATAACCGGAATAATCAAAGTTAGAATGCTTGTTTCCTAGGGCTTCTGTGTCCAGATACAAGTCGTGTAATTTAGAACAGGTCTGAGGACTCCTCTGCTTTGGAGGGCAGACGTCCAGAGGAGCAAGACATGCTACTTAGGCTGAGTATTCTTTCCTTGTCTCTTAGTTGGCTGTTGGCTGACAGTCACTGATGCTCCTTGCCTTGTGCTGTCATCCCTCCATCTCTCCCCTATCAAGCCATTCTTCCTTTGCTCCTGATCCTAAATGGTCGTTGGTCATACTATTTAAGGTCCCATGTCTAATAATCATGTCTGAACTGGATGACACCAATACCAACTGTATTTCCCAAGGCTAGCCACTTCAACATCTTTTGAGGTCACATTTCTACCAGTGGTATGCCTCTAATGGGGTGCCTGACTTGCTAATTTGGGGTGATTGTTTGCTGCAACATTAAAGCTGAATTCCAAAGGATACCACAACCTTTCTGAAACTTAAATCTTACTATTTCATTTCTGCTCAAGGGAGTTCAAAGGCCAGACACTCATTCCTTTCTGACATGATCTGGCCAAGCCCTCCCAGGCCCTTCCACTTTGCCTTCTCATAGCTGTATTAACTTCTGATGGCTTTCTTGGTTTCTTTGTTCTTCTTAGTTTTCCTTTGGCAGCACAGGGGATCGAACCCAGGGTCTCTCACATGCCAAGCAGGAGCTCTACCACTGAGCTGTGTCTGGACAGGTTTCTTAGCATCTTTTGCCCCCACATTCCACTCCTTTCTCTAAAACACACCCAACTTTCCATTTGGGCAATTTCTATCAGTTCCTTAAGTTTCAGCTCAAACATCTCTGTGAGACCAGCCCTGCCTTCTCCAGGAAGCCTTCAGACTCCACCTGTACTGCTTAGATGTGGTTTGTTTTAAAGGCTAAGAAATGAAAAACCAGAGGCCTGAGCAGAATCCTGGCTCTACTGATTTGCCAGCTGTGACCTTGAGCCAGTTAATGACCCTCTCTGTGCCTGTTTCCTCATTCATCAACAGAGGTATGAGGACTGACACTCACAGTATGCATGTTTGGTTTCACTGAGTTAAAACATGAAAAGTGCCCAAGGGTGCCTTGAACCTATCTGCTCTGTATTAGTCACCATAGCTTAATTACACCTCTTGTCAATCACAGGTCACTTACACTTTCTGGCTATTTCCTACTAGATTATAAACCATTTGCGGGATGAGACTACATTTGTCTTGGGTATACTCCTTGCTTACAAAAGCACTTGGCATTCAAATCTTGGTGTCATAAAACTCAAAGGCCTCTAGCCAAAGAAGTGAGTGGATGCAGGGGGATGAGAGTGGTGGTGGCTTCTCTTTCTCCAAGAAGATGTGTAAGGATATATAGCAAAGATAACAGAAGGGTGGCAGGTAGAAAGGAAGAAGAAAGGGCTGAAGTCACCAGGAGGGAGAGAAGAAGTACACAGGTCTTTATCCTTGGAGTTAGCAGTCTCACCATTGGAATTCAACCAATATATGCAAAATGAGGAAAAATGGGGTTTACATAAAGTCATTGGTAAAATGGAAATCAAGAAATAACTTCTTTTAAACATTCAAACATACAAATTATAGAAGTGATATATGCCATTTGAATCAATTTTTCAAATTTAAAGAAAAGTTCAGCTTGCAATTCAAGATGCCCAAAATATGATATAGTTAGTGAAATGTCTTTATAAAACCCATCATTGTGTACAACAAATAAAAGTAATTTAAAAGCATAAACAAGAAAATCATATAATCAACATATAGATGCAGAAAATGCATATAATAAAATTTAATGGAGACCTATNAATAAAAAAATATAGAAGAACCCTCAGCAAACAGGAAATGAGATATTGTCAACTTAAGAAATGTTATGTATGAAAATCTTACCAGTAACTTTCTATATACTGGTGAGATAGTTGTACACCTCCCTCTAAGAGTGAAGAGAAGAAGCAAAGGATAACCTACAATTCAAAAGGTGTCCAAAGAACATCCTCTCAGTGTAAGTAAACATTTTTACTTAAAACTGGTGCCATATGAGTTATCCACAGCTTGCTAACTTTCCAAGCTTAGACAGCTGACAGAATATGCAGGTACAAGGGTCAGGAAATCTATTTGCATATGAAATGTAACTGCTCAAAAAGTTTTAAATTCCTTATTTCTTAATATTTTACTCCACAAACAGAGCATAATTGAAAATAAATGTTCAGGCTCCTAAGTATGTGTGTATATATATATACTGTAACAATATTTCCTAAAAATAATAAAAATCAGGTCTCATGAAATGCTTAGGAAGCCCAGTAGAAATAACGCTATAAAAGACTTTTGTATTTTAATTAAGTAGTATCTTCGACAAGACAAATTTCTAGAAAAATAAACTCTCAGATCAGTAAAGCTTGTTCCCCATTTATTTTGTGTGTGTAATTCAGAAATACAAGGTATGAAAATTCTGTTACAGTAATGCCACAAAAGCTTCTAAAGTAGCAACCCTTTCCTAAATATCAAAATAGCCATGTGTTCTTTGTCAATGTAAAAATGTCTTAAAAGTTCTCACCTCAAACAAATATAAATATAATGGCAACTCTCTCCTTTTCAAAATACCAAACCCACAGCCCTCCATTAAACTCGCAAGATCAGAACAGCAAGATCCAGTCCAGAACTGGAGGGTGACATCCAGTCCAGAACTGGAGGGTGACATCAGCAGGGGCTTTTTAAATCTGGGATCTTAAGGCCTGAGGGAAATAAGAAAGACACAATACATCTTCTAGCAAAAAGTATGAATATGAACTATGGTCTTGAGTATGGCGATTCAATTAGAACACACTATAATAAATTTAAATAAGACGATGTAATTCATTGAAACAAATGCATATAATTGTTTGAATTGAAGCAACTGTTACAAAAATGTTCTCATCTTCTATTGAAAGTCATCTATAAGTTTCTCTTTCAGGAATCAATATATGATTTAACAGATGCAGATAAATATATACCACTGAATTATATGTAGGTATTAATGGAAAGAGACCACAACATTCTAAATGATCAACTTTATAAATTATTAAATTTTAAAACTATAGGAGAGAATAACTTTAGTACAAGCTGTTTTTGGACTGGGCTGAGGAATCAGACCCAGGCCCTCACATGTGCTAGGCAAGTGCTCTCCCACCCGATCACTTCCCTAGTCTGTGACTCTTCTTCTTTTTTTTAAATAAATAAATGAAGATTATTTCCTATTCATTCTCAATTATGAAGGATCTCTAAATTTATGATGAAATTTACATAGCAGAGTGACATTAATTTTCAATAAACATAGGATATATTACAATAAAATAATACAACCCAACATAGCAGAGCAGGCATTCAGAATTGAAACCCCACAAGCTCTTGGTCACTCAGAGGAAACACTACAGCAGAACTATAAGCCTAGGCTGGGTTTAGTAACTCAGTGGTGGGACTCTGCCTTAACATGTGGTAAAGAATGCCATGCGGTAAAGAATTTCCAATTCTCAGGAAAAAAAAACAGCTGATAATTTCCCTAACAATTGGACTGTCTCCCATCAAAACATTCTTTTCCTGAGCAGAAAAATGTAGTATTTCCACATCTGGGATGAAATCACAGTTTTGTGGGACACTGCTTAAATGCTGCATTCCACATCTGTGTTTCAAAGTTCACAATCTGTTGGACTTTTCAAAGGTAATGCGGAACATACACTGATACACACAACATTTGCCTGGAGTCTGGTGAAGTTAACAAACAGGCACATGAAGCTGATGTGATGACATGAATAAAAACCACAATACTCTTACAACAAGTTCAAGTTCTGCTGACAAATGAACTATGGTATCAACTTAGAAGAAAAAATAAAGCGCATTCCGAACTTTTCAGTAAGGGTGTTGGGGCCTCCAACATGTTGGCCAAAAGACTCATGCTGTGGCATCATGGTCTGCAAACCTGAGTTTAAGCTGGAGTAGGGTTAGCATCTCCCACCATGAAAGAAGGTTCTTCAGTTTATTTCAGGCGTTATCCACATTGCCGTCCCCTACCTGAGGACTATCTAAAAATGGTATAATGAAAAAAGTTAATTGTACTTTGTTGGACTCCATCTTGGACTAGATTTTAACAGACAATAGTAGAAGGTGCCAACTGTCTGGGAACATTTGTAAGAAAATCAAATTGGCAACTGTCCAGACAGGGATGCAGTTGTTTCCTGTGAATTGGGAACCTATCCCCACTGTTCCACCCCAGCAGCTGTCCAATGTGACATAAACTGCAAACTTTGGCTAGATCAGACTGCAGAGGTCTTAGAACCATTTTGGCACTGTCCACCTGCTCCTGAACACAGAATCAAGTCATGACAAGCAATGTACATAATAAAGACATCTCTGCAATGATATTTAAAATATGTTCTTCTCAGGTCTTCATAAAGATGGAGTCATTAAATACCTTATTAATTAAAAACTAAGCCACCATAAGGTCAAAAGCTTGGAAAATTCAAAGAGCAAAAAACTGCACGGCTCATTGGCTATGGTGGCGCAAGGCTGTACTGCCAGCACTCAGGTGGCTGAGGCAGGAAACCAGGCAAAAATAAAAATCCATTAAAAGAAAAAAGGAAAGAAAAGAAGGAAAAGCAAAAACCAAATGTTTGTCATGACAATAATTTCTAGGCTTTCAAATAGCTTTTTGTTGTTTTGTCTTTTCTTACTTTTTAACAGTTAAAAAGTTTTGTCTGAAAGTAGAGGTATTTTCCCAGTGGGATAAAGTGGAACGCACTACTTTGTATACAAGGTGGACAAGAGGAAACATCAAGACAGAGTAACTGTCCTTGAGCTGTACATGGAACAGAATAGACTCAGCAGAGGCACTTGATGCAGATTCACTTAATGAATGGCAGACCTGCAACCCGCAGCATGTGAGCACAGGCTGCAGTTAGAGGGCCAGAGATCTCCTTAACACACTGAAGATACTACTCAGAGTCAGTGTGAGACACAACAGCTGGACATCTTACTTCCCAAATGTGGGGCTTCAAAATTGATCATCTTTTACGAGTAATTTGAATGAAAAGTATGCAACCAGCTGCCTTCCTTAAAAGCTACATGTATGCTGTGAGGATAAAACCATCATGCTTTGGGCTGGAGAGATGACTCAGCCTTAAAGACTAGGCTTACAACTAAAAATATAAGAATGCTTTTAATTTTTTTGTTTTAATGAATTCATAAATTAATTTAAAAAGTAAAAAAAAATCTGCGCTTGTCTCCATCATTTTTTTCTTTTCTTTCTTTCTTTTTTTTTAAAACAAAAATACTACAGAAGACTAAGCAAAATCAGAAAGAGAGCTGGACTTGGGAGGCGGATCTCTGTGAGTTCGAGGCCAGCCTGGGCTACCGAGTGAGTTCCAGGAAAGGCGCCGCCAAAGCTACACAGAGAAACCCTGTCTCGAAAAACCAAAAAAAAAGAGCTGGGAAGAACATGGAGACTGAGCTGGAATGGAATTGTGAACTTCAGGTCATCATGGCTATTGAAAAAACTGTAAACTTTTAAGCTTCTACGAGAGTTTATTTCTATTCAGAAAACATGTAAAGAGGCTACCTTTCCCCATGAATAAAAATAAAAATGTTCTAAGCATTAGTCTTAAGACAAGAAAGCCCCATTTGCCTATGCAAAAGACTCAGCCCCTGGCCTTCTGCACTGCTCTCTCATCCCCCTCATTATGTAGGGATCAAAGAGAGAGAAGTCAGCTTCACTAGTAAGAGCAAGTACCAAACACAGCATAGAGGAGCTGACAGTCAGACTCACTGGCTATGTGAAAGACACACCTTGAATAACAAATACTGAAAAAATTAAAAACCAAAAACGAAAAAAAAAAAAAACCAATAAAAACCCAGACACCATCTTTCATGAAAAATTAAAACCAAAAATCAAAAGAAACCCTCAAAAGTACTTATGTGCCACAAAGTAATTTCTTGATCTCTATGGGCAAGAGGGGGATAAATGAAAAAAAACAAATTTACCATTCTGGAATTCTATTCTTTACCCTGTTCTCCTGTTATTAGTTTTCACATGATCATCACTTTGCCTCAAAGCCCAGAAAACCAAATGGTGTCCTGGCCCATATTTGCATAGTGTTAACAGTAATGTTGTAGAAACGAACTCTGTCCCTTTGCTTGCAGCCAGATTTCTGAAGAGCACTGGGTCCAATCTCACACATTCAAAAACAAGACACAAAAGTCCAGAGGCCAAAAATCGAGTTCCATTAGCAGCAAGCTGTTCAGATCACTGGATATAGTCTTTTGTCCGAGGGGCAAGAATTAGGCAGTTTTGTCTACAGTTTCAGGTTTTGCTTTCTGCACCATGCAGCGGCGAACTATATTATCAAAACTTCCAAGGTAAAACAAAGCAATGGTTCGGAAAAGGCCCATGGTGACCACCTGCAAGATAAAGGAGACCTTTCAGCTCACCCAACAAGACAGCACAATAGCCCATTTTAAAGTAGTTCCGTCTCTACTAAACAGTTTCTAGGACACATCTAATCTGCTCCAAGAACAAGCATAATGAAAACTTTGTAAATGCCAGTAATTTCCAAGGACAGAATACTTTGTACACTGGATAGCACTGAGCCTGCTAGACAAGCAGCAATATTTGTCTGAACTAACAAATTCCAACCATAAAAAGAACAAAATAGGTATTCTTAGAAGATGGGGTTGTAAGTCCGGGGCATGGTGCTCTCCAGCATTTCAGATAGACACTCCATAATCAAANCTTTGGCTAGGATTTATGTTGAGTACTAAGCCCCTTTGCTGAGTGCTGAGGACCAAAGTGAGAAATACATATTCCTCTACTATTTGAACTGATTTATTTTTTGAGACAAATTCTCACTATGTTGTTTAGACTGGTCCCAGCTCCTGGTCTCCAGTGATCCTCAGGCTTCTAAGTAGCTGTGACTACAGGTGGGCATGTACCTGGCTTGTAATGACAATATAATCAAGCAGGAAAGCTCTCACTGTCTCAGGGGCAAGGCTGCAATTATCCATAGCCATTAATCCTGCCCAGTGACAGACTCTCACTAAAGCAACTCCAAATGGCATCACAGAAAGATACACATTTTCAGATATGCAAGGACTAAAAACCATTGTCTCCCAAGTATCCTTTTCTGAGAAGAATGAGATACGGAAAGTGAAGGTCACCAAAGTAAAGAGGTGTCATGTGATCTGGTGAATTTGTAAATGTCTCAAGAGAGACTGGCAAAGCAAGCAATGAATTTACAATGAATTAGCATACTGGGGATGTGGTTCAGTTGGTTAAGTGTGTTCCTAGTAGGCATGAAGTTCTGGCTTCCATCCCCAGCATCACATAAAATCGGCCTGGTGGTATCCACCTGCAAGCACAGCACTTGGAGGAAGAGGCAAGAGGGTCAGAAGTTCAAGGTCATCATTTCAAGAACCTTGGGGGAGGGGAGAATCACAGAAAAGGACAAAAATAATACTGTGTTGTTCAGCTGTGAAGACAAATATTTCCTCAAATACAAATCTAAGCTTAATGATAACACAGCTAAATTAAGGAAATGAGCGTGGGGAGGGAAGTACTCAGGAGAGCCAGCTGCCCTCCTCCAAGCTAACAGCAACAACACGATGTGCCAAATAAGAAAACCAGAAGCACCTGGACACAGGTGCGCATCATGAGGCAGTGGGATGGACGGTGGAGGCTTTGCTAAAAGAGGAGTGACTGTCTCAGAAACAGGCGAAAGAAGTTGAGAAGGATCAATGTTCTCCAAAAGCCTTGGTAATGCTTTGATTCTCTGAGTGAGTGCAAGGCTAACCTTTGAAAAAAAATCAAGGAAACTAAAGGGAAGCCGGTCAAGGAAACCTGAGTAACACTGACTAGTAGCCAGGGTCTCAGGAAGGGATAGAAGAGGTGTCTCTCAGAAGAATTTCAAGACAGTGAAATGATCCCACATGGCCCTGAAGTAGTGGATACATGTCTCATAGAAGCACAGAGTGTAAACTGTGAGCTTCAGTTCAGACTAACGTGTCAATAATGACTCATCTGAAACACTTATGTGAGGACTGAGTGATACAGGGGCTGTGGTGGTCGGGCACATAGGGAGTTTGATGGACTTTCCATTGAGTTTCTATAAAACTAAAAAACGAGGTCTGTTATTTAAAATAAAACAACAAAACTAAAGGTCAGGGAGGGAGAGACCTCAGGAAAAGCATTTACAACACAAACTAATAAAGCTAAAACAAGAGCAGGTCCAGGCTCCGAAGACAGGCCTGTAGTTCTCTAGTGAAAGGAAACCTAGAGAGGGAACCTCAAGATTTGAAGTCAAAAGAAACTTGAGAATGAGGGTTAGGAGGGCAGAGAGAGAGAGCACAGGACTGTTAGAGAAGGGGGAGAAAGGGCCAGCATGCTGGCAGGCTGGTNCCAGGAACTGCATTGTCAACTTTATCCAGGGGCTTTGAGGAGCCACAACAGTAGAGCTGCATTTTACAAACACAGCAGAGAAACTGTGACAGCACTCTAGTGGCCTGGGCAGGGTGCTAAGTCACAGGGATTGGGATGGGGCTGTGCTCTAGTCTACGGGAGTGACTGTCATCTTTTCCTACAAAGAAAGTAGCCTGCTACTGCAGACCTTCTAATGTCCCAAGAAATGTCTCAAATCTGGATCTACTGTTTAGCAATATCTGATTTTGAAACTATTTTATTTAAATATATACACACATAGAGTATGGTGGCTTACACTCATAATTCCAGTACTAGTGAGGGTAGAAGGGGGAAGTCAGTGTGAGGCTGATGCTTGCTTAGACTACACAGCACGTTCCAGGCCAGCCAGGACCACAGACAGTCCATACATGTCTATCAGATGGACCACAACATCCCTTTTCATGCCCATAGGCTCCTGTCTACAAGTTCCAGCTCACAACATATGTGACTCAGGTCAGGGGCAGTGATCTTGGTCTCACCTCTGGGATCATCAACAAAGCTGCAGAATGTGGGACATTCTGAGGTGATGAGAGGGACCCTGACAGGAGAAGCAGAACCAGAGGAGTCAGGAATCACACCCTAGGCTCTGGCTGGGCACTTGGCCATGAGCACCCACTTTGGAGTAAGAACACTGGAGAGAGCTGTGGCAGAAGATATGGTACAGGAATCCAAGGAACTACAAAGGTTTACTTAGGACTTGTTGAACTGGAAATGTCTAGTTACTTCCCAGGGAAAATATGTAAAAGAAATTGATTTTTAAAAAGATGGGATGTGAATCTAGCTAATGAACTGACTTTTAGACATGGCATCATGAGAAGGACTAGACTGCCTGCAGGTAGGCACAGACTTTGTGCTCTCATCCAACTTGGACATCCTCAAACTTCTGTTTGTGTAGGTGCTGGCTGCTGGGGTACAGTGACGAACAACAGCCACATAGGCTCTGTCCCCAAAGATCTTATCTCTAACAATGTTTACTGTCACACAATCCTAGGGTAGTGCGTGCACTTCAGAATGTGACAAGAGATGGAAATGCCCAAGAAGAAAACAACCAGGCAACTAGGGAGTTANGTGGATACACCTTACACAAACCCTACGGAGCCCACACTTTGTCAGCAATGATCCTTGGCTTTGTGCCCCCAAACGCTCCTACCATTATAGCTCTAATGGCAGGCACATCTGCCATCACCATGACGTCACCCAGCAGTCTCACCCACTACATGGCAAACTCCTTACAGGTTAGTGAGCCCTGTCGCACCTAGCTACCTGGGGAAGACAGAACCTTATCAGCAGGAAGTAGTACTTTCAGGCCTGGAGAGATGGCTCCGATGGCTCAGTGGGTAAGAGCACATGCTGTTCTCCCAGGGGACCTGTGTTCGATTCCCAGCACCTAGATAGACAGCAGCTTACAACTCTTCATCTCATTTCAGAGAATCCAATGCTCTGGCTTCATGGGCACTGCATATACATGGTGCACGGGCATACATGTAAGTGAACCATTTAGGCACACTTAAATTAAATTTTAAGAGTTGAACTTTCACATGTCCTGGGTGAAACTAAATTTATAAGGGCAAAGTGTGTCTAATTCTCTCCTCGAGTCTCCTTCAGTTCATCTATTGGCGGCTACATCACTAGAAAAGGGAGTCAAATCTAGCATCTCATTGTTTNTGGACAGTTCTGCCCCTCCACAATTCTAGACCAAGCACTCCCTTTCAAACACATTAGAGCAAGGAAGGGCTCTTTACTGAAAAGCTCGGTGAACACCCAACAACAGAGACAGTCCTTCAACCACCTGCAGGGCCTGGTACCTCACTCCTACCAGTATACATTCCCACCCTACTTCCTGTCTATTTATTGTTGGCAGAGAAAGAAAAGAAACTGCACATTTAAAATTATTGCACTCTACTCTTAATATTTTTCTCACAGAAACTGGATGAGGTAATTCTTGACTTGTCAGTCTCCCTGTCTGTATGTCTGTCTGGTTGCTGGCTAAGGAAGAACTTACCTGCTGGAGTCCTTCTGTGATAGAAGTCACCGGGGCCATCCCACAGGTGAGAGATGACAGCATGTACCCATCTGAGCCAATGGAACTATTAAAATTCCCTTGCTAAAAAAGAAGCAAGAAAAAATGAGGAGTATGGAGTAAGTTTAAAGGAATCAATACTGCAGAAGCAATGAAGTTCATCCCTTCACTTCATGTGGGGTAGGATGGCAACTTAGAATATACCAGAACTAAAAAATGGAGACATAGACTTAGGGCATGTCCAGTTCTGAAAATACAAGTCCACAGATCCCTGTGGGTTCCAGACTCTTCCAGGGTCTTTAGGGACAATGCAACTGTCAAATAACACTGAGACATTCAGCTGGTCTCCACCACTGAGCTTTGTACTGAAGGACAAACTGCCACAGCACAAACCAGTGTTTTCTGTGAGTGTGGGCTAAAGTCAGGACTCAGTTATTGCTGCTGCCACTACAGTGACAAAGAAATAGACAAAGAAAACACAATATAAAAAGTCTTCAAGAACCTGAAAGACACATCTTACTTAAAAACACTTAATAAAACAGGAAAGTTCAGTGTTTTATTAAATAGTAACCCCTGAAGACATCTCTCTTCCATACGCCTCGCCCCCCTCAGCTTCACATACCGAGGTCTGAAAAAGCTAAGTGGATCCCAGAAACAAGTGATTCATAAGTGTTTAATTGCATGTTGTCTGCACAGCATACTGGAATCTTGGGCTATACTGCTCTGGCTCTGTCCTACCTGGGACCTATGTCATTTCTTTGTTCAGCAGTATAACGAGGGGCTTAATCCATTAAGTTTCAGGCTGCCCTGATCTCACTATGTAACAGAAGATGACCTTCAATTTCTGATCCTCTTGCCTCTACCTCCCAAGTGCTGGGATTGCAGACATATATTATTATCCTCAGTTTATGTGGTACTCAGGATGGAATCAAGGCTTTATGAATACTAGGCTATCACTCTACCAACTGAGCTCCATCCCCAGGTAAGCTTTTTCATAGGTGTGTATACAGGACACACACAGCACACACAGCAATCAGTACCATCTTGGACCATCATCTCCTAGAGGACAAGAGAAGGAGTAGCCCTCATGTGACAAATGTCTAAACTGGGAACACTAAAGGATTGTTGACACCTTGAAGAAAACTGCTCAGAGACGAACTTCCTGACAAAAGATTCTTTTCCTATTTAACAGCCATTGACCAGTAGGTTGCACTCTGACTTGGGTCGGAGGCACAAATGGGACAGAAGAATGAAGCCAATTTGAAGCTTACAGGAAAACCACAGGATACACATGTGGGTGGTGATGAAATCTGAACTTTTAGGGAAAAATTAAGATTTGGGAAAACTTTACCCATCAGTGTGAGCCTGCTGGGTTCCCACTATTTCAAGATCTCTGATGAATGTGACTTTTGATAATTCAGTGATTCCATATCTTCCAAATGAGTAATGCGTGTTTTCAAATGATGAATGTGTAAAAGATCCATTCAAAGTACAAATTAGAGACGGATTTTAGTGCCACATCGAACAAAAAGTTCATTGGTGCAGTTTCTAATTTCACATTGTAACTGACCTTTGTCAAGTTGGGGGTTAGTATAAAAAAAGAAAATTATGCCCATAATTATCTGAAAAACTTAGTGAAGACTTTGTCCTCTCCCAACTACATATCTGTTTAAAGTCAGATTTTCTTCAAATGTTTCAAAAAGAATGTATTTTAACAGATTGGCCACAGAAGCAGACACTGGAATCCAGCTGGCATCTATTAATTCAGACCTGTATAGGCTCATGAAAATACAATGCCACACTTTTCACTGAATTTTTATTTGAAAATAGTTATTTTTGAGCCAGGCATGGTAGTGCATGCCTGTAATATCAGCACTTGAGAAGTGGGAGAAGGGTCGACAGTTCAAGGTCATTCTCAGCTGCAGACTGAGTTTGAAGCCAGCAAGGCCAGTGGAGCCCTGTATTTAAAAAACTAAGAAGAGGGATGACTCTGAGGACAAAAGCTCTTGTCATGTGATCTAACTTCCATCCCCAGAACCCCAGGGTAAGGAAAGAACTAACTCCCCAAAGTTGTTCTCTGACCTCTATACTCGCGCGCGCGCACACACACACACACACACACGTATAAACAAAATAAAAAATAAAACAGAAAGAAAAGAGAGGGGAAGCACACAGCTGCCTGGAACTCCAGTTCCAGGGGATATGAGGCTCTCTCTCTTCTGGCCATGGCAGGCATTGTGCATACATACACTCAGGCACAAACACACATTAAAAGAACAAATAAATCTGTTTAAAAATGTAATGAATTTAATGTTTATTGCAGTTTTATTATTTTGTTTTTCTTTTCTTTTAAATTTTGTTGTTGTTGTTGTGTGTGTTGCCTGCATGTATGTCTGTGTACCACATGTGTACCTGGTGCCCTAGTAAGTGGTGAGCTTCCATGTGGGTGGTAGGAATCAACCTAGGTCCTTTGCAAGACCAACAAGAGCTCTTAACCAGTGAGCCAACTCTCCAGTCCCTATTTATTTGATTTCAAATGATTTCATCTCATAATTAAATCTCTCCCATCATCCTCTGGTGGTATTGGTGATAGAACCCAGGACTATACACATACAAGGCAAGAACTCACCACTGAATTACTCTCCACAGCTCCGCACCTAAATATTTCAAAACCTATACCTTTAGTATCTATTATGGCAAATATTGAGAAACATAGGTCTGTCAGGTGATGGCACATGCCTTTAATCCCAGCACTTGGGAGGCAGAGGCAGGCAGATCTGTGAGTTCATGACCAGCCTGGTCTACAGAGTGAGTTCTAGGAAAGCCAGGGCTACACAGAGAAACCCGTCTCAAAACAACAAACAAACAAAAAAGAGAAATATAGCCCAAATAATCATATGGGGTCTTGTGTCAATAATATAAAAAATATAATGAGGTCAAGAGAAGAAAATGTTTGAAATCTACCTTGGGAGATGACTCTTGCCGAAGCTGGAAGCACTATTTGGGGTCATTAAAAGCCCAGGTGGTGGAGCTGATGAAGAGGCTTGTTCAAGGGTAGAGAGCATTTGGTGCTCTTACAGAGGATCCTAGCTTCCAGCATCAGCATCAAGCGCCTGAACTCCAGTCCCAGGGGATCAATGCCCTCTTCTGGTCTTTTTGGGCACTGCACCAGCACATACATGGTTCACATGCATACTTTCAGGTTCTCACACATATACATTTTTCTTTTTTAAACTTGGGGGAAAACACCTTGAGGGTGTTTGTTTTGACTTGAGAGAAAAGCACACTAGCTTATTCTAGTCACGCCTCCTATTCCACTGCTCTGTGCTCTGAAGGCAACCAAGGCAACTTTTCCACCCCAGTATGCATGTGCATGTGTGTGTGTGTGTTTGTGTGTGTGTATACATACACATGCATGCAGATGTGTGGGGACTCCAGGTCAATG
>LZPO01109530.1:0-16110 GCA_001675575.1 Neotoma lepida
ATTCATACAGATACTCGTGTCATGGTCTTTATTTTCAGTGAGCTAGGGATCCTTGGGGTATTTGGTTTGGATTTGTATTTTGTCTTTTATTTCTATATTCTTTCTTTATTACTTATTTGTGTTTTATAAGTGTTTATATTTTATTTACATGCATTTATGTAGTTTGTTATATTTCAGCATTGCTGCTGAGACTAGATTTCTGTAAAGGGAATGAACTAAAAGAAGCCAAAGTTAGACATTTCTAATATTACAGATGACAACTGATGGTGTGACCATAATCATGAAAGTGGATCACTTACTATGTTTACTTTAGCATAGAGCTTGAAGATGATCCAAAACACATGTTAAATAATTTAATTTAGGTAATGAATATAATGGAGAATCAAAAGTGGATTTTGTAGTTAGAAGGATGGAGTTGCCATTAAGTTATAATTTTGACTTGATATGTTTTGAAGAAGTACAAATGGCTAATATTTAAGCATTTCAAAGTTTAACCTTCCCAATAGATAAAAACTAATTGTGGGTTTACTTAACATTTTGGTTGTGGCCCTAGCCTTTAACAGCTGATCCATCTTTCCATCCCCTAATGTAGAGTTCTAATGCACATTCAAGTTATCAATCCACAGTGTGTATGATAGGTAGAAAATACAATGATAAAAGAGTTCTCTTTAGCTAAAATAAATACAGAAAAAATGCTGCACTAAAATAATGGTAATTAATATTGCTAATTAGTTAAGTAGTAGCTGACTAACAGCAAATATTAAATTTAGATGCTTATTCATGTCTTACTGTGAAAAGTTATCCAAGTAAATGACAGATAAAAGAATACAGATGGTCTATTTCTTTTTAAATGAGCAGTG
Source organism: Neotoma lepida (assembly GCA_001675575.1). NCBI lineage: Eukaryota > Metazoa > Chordata > Mammalia > Rodentia > Cricetidae > Neotoma > Neotoma lepida. The sequence continues at coordinate 861 of LZPO01109530.1, forward strand.
TTTGACTTTTACTTCACTATAGTTTACTTTCAGCTTCATCATAGATAGTATGGTCAAATCATAAAATATATCACTATCACTATCACTATCATCCAAACAGCCAATATAAAAAAGATCACCATAATATACATTGTGAGTATGTATTGATCTGAAATCACTATGTCATAACAGTGAGAATAAAATGATTTGGAGACTGTTACCCACTGAAGGAAGCAATTTAACATTCTCAGTAGAGTGTGTGNTCATTGATCAACTAGTTTTGTTGCTGAGTACATAAACAAATTAAATGAGTACTCACATGGGCCAAAGAAACACAGAAGCATCAACATAGAATTCTTACCTGTAACAGCCTGGACCTCTATATATTTCTTTGGCATCAATAGTAAAATGGGATTATAAGAGTATAAAATGGTATAATGTGTACCATACAACACTGTGGTTATAATACAGTATTACTAAATCTCACAAAGATAATTTCCACTGAAATAGCCCAGTCATAAATTCTAAAAATACAGAAAGGCTGATAGATATTATTAGTAATTATGCATTGGATCCTTTAAGACAGCCCAGTGCATAAGGGTGCTTGCTGTCCAGCCAAGTCTGACACCTCAGCTCAATCCCTGTGACCCACATGGTTGAAAGCAATAACTGATTCCTGCAAATTGTCTTCTGAACCCCACAGGCATGCTGTGGCATTTGAGCACACAGTTAATACATAAGAAAATGAATAGATAAATGTAAAGAGGGGAAAAAAGCAAAATAAATGAAGAAATTATATCACTGGGAAAAGGAGGAAGCAGATTGGGAACAGTCACAAAAAGAGCCTGGTGATGCTCTTTATTTCAACCATGATCATCACAGGAGAAGGTTCATGCTGTGAAAATACATTGACTATATGCATTTACATGCATATAGAATATGTGTTTTATTCTATAAAGTGTTTATTTTAAATCATGTCAGAAATGCTAACAAACTAAAATGTAAGTATAACAAAATTCTAGAGGATAGAATCCCCGTAGACTCCTTAAACACCTGCTACTGTCACCTAAAAAGAAAATCTTAGGACTTGCAAGCAGATGAGACATATAGCACAGCTCACACATGGAAAACACAGCTCGGCGGCGGCCAGATGCCATGTAATGGAAGAGCCCTGGGTCTGTAGAGGACTATGGGAAAGAAAAGCCAAGACAGGAAGAGAAAAATATGTAGGCATAACAGTTGAGGAATTTTAGAGTGGGCAAATATTAATCCTCGGCCAAACAAATGTCAGACATGATAAATAAAAACAGAATCCAAATCCATGTGATCAAAGTGAAACTGCCAAACAGCAGAAACAGAGCTCTTAGAATCATCCAGGAAAGAGAGAGAAATGGCCCACAAAGGAGAGATCGCAATTGACAGAATGCCAGAAGAGGTTTGAATAATAGCCTCCCAAAATGGAGAGAAAGCGGCTGTTTAATGAAAACTCTTTCTCAAGAAGGTGTTTAAGACACACATGTGACTCCACAATGGAGGAATGAGCTGACAGCACTCTAATCCACCATCAGTCTCAGCCACGGTAGGAACCCAGCTACTAGATATTCATGTCTCTGAAAAGCAGAATGATAAACTGCTTAGGAGCACCAGTGACAGTCTGACTCAAAGTTATTAAGTCTTTATAATCTGTCAATAAAAAGAAAGAAAGGAAAGAAGGAGCAATGGAAGTAACATTCCAAGGGTCAAGTTGGAAAACCCAGGAATACTGTAATGCTACCAACAAAGCTGTTTAAGATCAAAGGATGCAAAGTACAACACCAGATATTTTGAAAGTTCCTAGGTTTGTTCTGGTTTAGAAAAAGTAGAAATAAAGGGTATGTTTTAGGAATCTGAAAATTGAACATAGAATGCTAAATAGTTGACATGAGGAAGTATTATAACTCTAAAAAATACAAAAACACAATTTGACTATGTGAAAAATATGTCTATTTGATAAAGAAGTACCTGAAAGCTATAAAAAGAAATAATTCAATGTTGGAAATCGAAGCCAGAGCCTAATGTATGCCAGGCAAGTACTGAGCTATGTTTCCAGCTCTCAGGTTTTTGAAACAAGGTCTCACATTTCCCAGGTTAGCCTTAAACTAACAGCTCAGGCTGGCCTTGCACTTGTGATCCACCTGTCTCAGTCTTCGTGGCAAAATTATAAGCATTTGCTGTCACTACTAGTACAAAAAAACAAAAACTACCTTTTAAAAGTATACGTCTGTGAAGTGTCTGTGAAAGCTGTGTATGTGATGCATGTATACATCACACGACTCATTTGAGGTTAGAGTCCAGCTTTCTTGAGTGGGTTCCATCTTTCCAGCATGGAGTCCATGGATCCTACAAGGTCATCAAGCTTGCACAGCAATTATTTTTACCTCAGAGACATTTTGAAGTTTCTTCCAGTATTTTCTAAAACAACGCAATTTTCCACTAGGCAAATAATATAAAACTTTAAACTATCATTGTATTTCCCAGGAATATCTACATCATGCATATTAGGATGAGACAATGATTTGAAACACGAATTTGTCTTCCCTTTTTTTGATGTCCCTATATGAAAAAAAAACTAGTAATAGTGTCTACATTAGAGTCCTAAAAATTAGAAAGGATAATCATGGATCTGTATTGACAAGAAATTTGCTAGCCTGTTTTGTCTTTCAGGCTAAGCTAAGTTATCCTCCCAAGTTTATGTTTGGAACAGGCCTCACTTCTCATCTACACACAGATACTGTAATCTTATTTATATGTTATTTTAATCCTGTTAAGATCTAGCATGTTCAGGGTGGTATACCTAATGACAAGTTGTTTTATTTCTAATGTGTTAAAGAGTAATATGATTTCAGAAAATCAAAAACATAATCTGACAGAAAAGATTGAGAAATTAATAAAAATAAAAGTTTGAAAATACAATAGTCATATTCATTTCAGGAAATAGCTGAACTGAATTGTATGGTTAGACAACTTAAGTCCTACTTTTCAATATATATAAATTATATATGTATATTAAGTTTTTACAATAAAAGGATTATTATANTATTTACCCATCCCTTTCTTCACTCCACCAGTCACATTTTTAAGAGCTGCAGTGTGCTGCAGGACTGAAAATGTCTTCTGATCAGCAATAGGGCAATTTGTTTGCCTAGTCTAAGCCCACAATCATAGAGACACAGTGAGTACTTTCTGAATGCGAAATGACACAGATAGTGTAAAAGAACCTTGTGCGTAGGCCACCTTGTCAGTGAGTTTCCTTAGTTGGGCAATGAAGCCTTTTAAAACCCCACTCTTAAATGCTTTCCCTGTGGGGACAGTAAGAATGTATATCATTGTTGTTCATTTTGGGGAAGATGCTGGTTGATCTCAAACTCCTAGTTTTTAGTTTTATAAATTCTAACAGTACAAGACCATTTAACTGTCTGTAATCTTCTAACTCATCTTCAATATGCACTTGAGTTATTTCCAAAACTTTGGGATGTTGGTTCTTTGAACAGTCTCCTTCAGTATCCTTGAGCTCCACTCTGTGTCATTCCATCAGTGTCGTTGCATGGACCAGGAGACTACTGACAAATTCAACTCTCTCCAACTTTACTGAGTTCCTATCTCTTTCTATTTTCACATTCCTGTATTATTTGGCTCAGTTCTGATATTAGACCCTCACAACTTCTTTGAAGCTCTACCATCACCTCCTTTACTAATCTTCTACAAAATTATCAAAACTGTGAATTGAGGTGTGGAAGCCTTCTCTGTTCACATCCATGTAGACAAATACAACAGAAAGAAAATACACAGCAATCTGACACCAAGGAAATTCCCTAACTCTTTAACATAAAGTGAATAACATTTGTAATCATATCAGGATAATTTTCATAAATCAGAACTGNCTCTAGAAAGCCAGTATATATTCACTCTTAATGTAAAGAGCAAAGGAAAAATCACAATGAATGTACAATGCCAAGAGCCTCTGTGATAAGCAAGAAATAACAGATTAATGCAAGATGAATACATTAAGATAATTCATCAAGTCACTAATAAGACAGTTAAAATGAATATTGGAAATAAATTTATGATACTTCGAATGGAAATATTTCTTCTCTCCTGAATATATTACAGCACCTTTCAATGAAGAAGAAAAAGGCAGGTTTTCCTATACTGAAATGTGTGAGAAAATATTTCACCATCATCTTCAATTGAATATTTCAAGTGTCATATGGCCTACTCTNTAACAACTCTAAGATAATATTCCCCATTACACTTNTACACCTGTAAAGCAAGAAACATGGACTAAAGTATTTAGCTACCTCATTAGCAATGACAACTTACTACAAGATGGCATTTATAACAGAAGAATGAGTGTGTAAATCATACCTCAATTAAAATGTATAATATAAAAATGATATGCAATATTATATTAAGTGTGCACAGTTAAGAGAAATATTATAAGAAAGGCAGAACATATAGTGTATGTTACCATTTGTCTAATTGAATAAATATGTCATACTATTAGATGACAAAAAGATAAAAGAAACAAAAACAGATGTTAGAAATGATTCTGGATCTCTGAAAGTTAGACTAGAGATGGATTTTGTGAGTTTAAAGTTGCTGAAAGAGTCTATGTATTGATGTGAGGTGGTTAAATTAGGACACTTCACATTTTTTAGCATATCAAAACCTGAATGTTAATGTTTCCTCTCCTAATGATTTGCATTAAAATGTAAAAAAAAATGTTTTTTAAAGACTTTAGTACTTTCTAGGTGTGTATTTTTAAGATGAATCACTTTTCAGTTTTTAAAAATTGAGAACAGATGCTTCTCTTATACAATACATCCTGACCACAATTACCCACTCCTCCCAGATCTCCCCATCTCCCCTTTCCCCCATATCCACTCCCCTTTCTTCTCCTTTCAGAAAAGAGCAGGCCTCCAAGAGACAACAACGAAACACAACAAAACAAAATACAACAAGACCAGGCGAAAGCCCTCACATTGAACCTGGACAAGGCAACTCAACAGGAGGAAACAGTCCCAGGCAGAAGAGTCAAAGATACACACGCTTTTGCAGGTAGGAAACCCACAAAAGCAACAAGCTAATTGCCACAACGTATACACAGAGGCCATGGTGCAGACAGAACTAAGCAGGCCCCTTGCTCCTCCCTTCAGTCTTTATGAGTCTATGTGTACCCTGCTTAATTGATCCAGTGGGCCGTTACCTTGGTGTCCTACATCACCTCTTGACTCCTGCAATCCTTCTGTTCCCTTTTCTATGGGAAAGTTGCGAGGGGAGGGATCATATGAAGACCTTCAAATTAGACTCTCTCTGAATAATGTCCAGCTGTGGATCTCTGCATATGCTCCCAAAGGTATCTTGACAGCTGGACAAGGCATAGATCTATGAGTAGAGCAGAATATCATTAGGAAACATTTCTCTGATTTCATTTTATTTTATTTTTTACCAGGCATGTTTGGTTCTACCTTAGGTCTCTGGTTCCAGGCTGCCCAGGCAGTGTAAGATTTGGACTCCCTCTCATGGATTAGGCCTCAAGTTACATCAGAGGCCTGATTGGTTNGTCACTGTCCAAGCTCTATACCAACATTGCCCTAGTACATCTGGCAGGCAGGACAAATTGTAAGTCAAAGATTTTGTGGCTGTTTTGGTGTCCCTGTTTCTCTTTCGGTAGCCTGCAGAGTACCTCTTCCTGCACCAAAGAGAATAGAAGGTTGGAGTGAAGGTGCCTTCAAGGACCAGTTCAACCTCTCCACATTCTATATAGTCTATGTGGATACTGTTCTCAGGAATGGGATCCTGCTGTCAGTATGTGGAGGGCCACTCTCTGTTCTATCATCAGCCTAAAGTCAAATATGAATGCAACCCAGTCCCACCACTGGAAGCCTTGCCTGCCTTTAAGAAATGACCAGCTCAGATTCTGTATCCTCCATCACTAGTAGTCCTCACTAAGGGTATCTTCATATATTCCAGGAATTTCCTCTGAACCCAGTTCCCACACCACCCTCCAAATGCCCCCCAATTCCAGGCATCTGTCCTCACATTTTCTCCTTCCATCCCCAACTGATGCCTCCTTCTCCCCTCCCCACCTGCCCACAGTACATCCACAAAATCTATTCAATTTCCCCCTCCTGGAAAGATCCATGCCTTCCCCCTTGAGCCCTCCTTTTTACCTAAATTCTCTGAGTCTGTGGATTGTAACTTGATTATCATTTACTTAACAGCTCATATTCACTTACAAATGAACATGTACTACATTTGTCTTTCTGGGTATGGGTTATCTCACTCAGGATGATTTTTTCTAGTTCTACCCATTGACCTGCAAATTTCATGTTTTTTTTTTTTTTTTAAGCAGCAGAATAGCAATCTATTGTTTAAATACACCACATATTCTTTATCCATTCTCCTGTTGAAGGACATCTACATTGTTTACAATTTCTAGCTATTATGAATAAAGCTTCTATGAACATAATGTAGTAAATGTCCTTGTGGTAGGATGGTGTGTACTTTGAGTGTATGCCTAAGAATGGAATAGCTGAGTCTTGAGGTAGATTGATTTCCAGTTTTCTGAGGACTTGCCATATTGATTTCCACAGTGGCTATACTATTTTGCACTTCCACCAGCAATGGAGGAGTGTTCTCTGTACTCCATATCCTCACCAGAATGAGATGTCACTTGTGTTATTGACCTTAGCCATTCTGACAGGTGTAAGATGGTATCACAAAGTAGTTTTGATTTACATTTCCCTGATAGCTAAGGATGTTGAACATTTCATTTTTATACAATGTTTTTTATTTAAAATGTTTTCTTTCCTTTTACATACCAACCACTGTTCTCTCTCCCACCCCTTCTCCTGTACCTCCCCACCCACCTCCATTCCACCCTATCCCCTCATAGAAGGTAAGGCCTCCCTTGGGCATTCAACACAGGCTTGCATACCAAGTTGGGGCCTGACATAGCTCCTCCTCCCTGCTGCACCAAGGCTTAGTATGGCATTATACCATAGTGAATGGGCTCTCAAAAGCCAGTTTATGTACCCAGAATAAGTCCTGATCCCATTGCCAGGGGCCCCACAAACACATCAAACCACACAACTTTCACCCACATTCTGAGGGCCTAGTTCGGTCCCATGCAGGCTTGTCAGCTGTCAGTCCACAGCCCATAAGCTCCCATTAGCTTGGATCAGCTATTTCTGTGGTTTTTCCCATCAGGATTCTGGTTCCCCCTTGCCCTTATAATCCTTCCTCCCTCTCTTCAGCTGAGCTCCAGGATCTAGGCCAAGTGCTTGGCTGTGAGTCTCTGCATCGGCTTCCATCAGTCACTGGATGTAGGTTCTATGAAGACAATTAGAGTAGACACCAATCTGAACACAGGGGAAGGCTAGTTCAAGCATCCTCTCTACCACTGTTATGAGTCTTAGTTGGGGACAATCTTGTGAGTTCCTGGGTTTTTTTCCTAGTACAGATTTCTCCCCGTCCCCTTAATTGTACACTCTATTAAGGTATCTCTTTCATTGCTCTCCCTCCTCATCTCTCCCCCAACTCAACCATCTTGAGCCTTTGTGTTCCCACCTCTCATCCCCTCTCCTCTCTTCTCCCCTCTTCCCCTCCCAGTTTACCTGGGATATCTTAACCCTTTCCTTTTCTTGGGGTGATCCATGTGTGACCCTCTTAATGTCCTTATCTTTTTTTGTTTGTTTTTTGAGATAGAGTTTCTCTGTAGCTTTGGAGCCTGTCCTGGAACTTGCTCTGTAGACCAGGCTGGCCTTGAACTCCCAGAGATCTGCCTGCTCCTGCCTCCCAAGTGCTGAGATTAAAGGCCTGTGCCACACTGCCTAGCTAGTGTCCTCCTCTTTACCTAGCTTCTCTGAGGTTGTGTGTGGATTGTAGCCTGGTTAGGATGTTGAACATAATGTTCTTTATGTGTTTCTCAACCATTTGAGATTCCACTACTCAGAAATCTGTTTAGATCTATACAACATTCTTTAGTTGTATAATTTTTTGCTATCTAGTTTATTGAGTTATTTGTATATTTTGGATATTTGCCCTCTGTCAGATGTGGGGATGTTGAAAATCTTTTCCCATTCTGTAGACTGTCTCTTTGTCTAATTTATGGTGTCTTTTGCCTTATAGAAGCTTTTCAGTTTCATGAGGTCCCATTTATTAATTGTTGATCATAGTGCCTGCAGTATTGGTGTTNTGTTCCAGAAAGTCTTCTTCTGTGATAATGCTTTCAAGGTTATTCCCCACTTTTCCTTCTATCAGGTTCAGTGTGTCTGTATGTTGAGATCTTTGATCTACTTGGACTTGAGTTTTGTGCAATATGTTAAGTATGGATCTATTTGCATTTTTTTACATGAAAAGATCCATTTTGACCAGAACCAATTGTTGAAGATCCTGTCTTTTTTCCAGTGTGGATTCCTGTCTTCATTATGGAAAATAAGATTTCAATAAGTGTATGGATTTATATTCAGGTCTTCAAATCAATTCCTTTGTTCAACATGTCTGTTTTTGGGCCAATACCATGTTTTTTTTATTAATATATCTCTTTAGTAAAACTTGAAATCAGGGATAGTGATAGTTCTTTTATTGTTCAGGATTGTTTTAGCTATAATGGTTTTTTGTTTCTCCATATGCAGTTGGGAATTGTCCTCCAAAGGTCTCTAAAGAATTATGTTGGAATTTTGATGGGAATTGCCTGAATCTGTAGATAGTTTTTGGTAAGATTGCTATTTTTATTAGGCTAATCCAACCAAACCATGAGCATNGAAGATCTTTCCATTTTTTCAAATCTTCTTATATTTCTTTTCTCAAAGTCTTGAAGTTTTTATTATACTAGTCTTTCATTTTCTTGGTTAGAGTTACCCCAAGATATTTTATATTATTTGAGGCTATTGTGAAAGATATTGTTCCCTGATTTCTTTCTCTGTCCCTTTATCATTTGTATATTAGGGCTACTGATGTTTATAAGTTAAGTTTGTGTCCAGCCATTTCACTAAAGGTGTTTATCAGCTGTAGTAGTTCCCTGGTGAAATTTTTAGGATCACTTGTGTATACTATCGTATTTACAAGTAATGATATTTTGACTTCACCCTTTCTAATTTGTATCCCTTTGATCTCCTCCAGTTTTCTTATTACCCTAGCTAAAACTTCAAGTACTGTATTGAATAGATATGGAGAGAATGGAAAACCTTGTTTTGTTTCTGATTATAGTGAAATTGCTTTGAATTTCTCTCCATTTAATTTGATGTTGGATATAGGCTTCCTGTACGTTGCCTTTATTGTGTTTTTGTATGTCCCTTTTATCTCTAATCTCTCCAGAACTTTTATCATGAAGGAGTGATGGATTTTGTCAAAAGTCTTTTTGTATCTAATGTGATGATGCTGTGTCTTTTTTTCTTTCAGTTTGTGTATATGGTAGTTTACTTTTACTGATTTTCATATCTGCCCCATCCTTGCATCTCTGGGATGAAGCCTACTTGATCATGGTGGATGATCTTTTTGATATGCTCTTGGATTCAGTTTGCCAGTATTTTATTCTATATTCCTGCTTCTATGTTCATGAAAGAAATTGATCTGTAATTCTCTTTCTTTGTTGAGTATTTATGTACTTTGGGTATCAGGGTAATTGTGGCTTCATAAAATGAATTTGGCTATGTTCCTTCTGTTTCTCCTTTGTAGAATAATTTGAGGAGTATTGGTGTTAACTCTGTTTTGAAAGTTTAGTAGAATTCTGAAGTAAAACCATCTGGACTTTAGCTTTTATGGCAAGAAGACTTTTTTGTTGTTCTTATCTATCTATCTGTCTGTCTGTCTGTCTCTCTATCTATTGTTTTTACATCTGAACCAAGGTTTCCCATTCCTTTTCTCCTCCCAGTCCCTCCTTCCCAATTTATCTCCCCCCACCCCATCCCCTCCTCCTCCTCTGTTTCTCTTCAGAAATAGGTGGGCCTTCCATGGATATCAGCCAACCATGGTATATCAAGTTGCAGTGAAACTAGGCACCTTCTCTTATATTAAGCCTGGATGAGGCAATTCAGTAAGAGGAAAGGATCCCAAAAGCAGGCAACTGAGTCAAAGACAGCCCCTGTTCCCACTGTTAGGAGTCCCACAAAAAGACCAGGTTACACAACTGGAATATACATATTCAGAGGGCCTAGGTCAGTCCTATGCAGTCTTCCTGGTTGTTGGTTAAGTTTCTGTAGGCACCTGTAAGCCCAAGTTAGTTGATTTTGTGGGTTTTATTGTGGTGCCCTTCAGCCTACTGACTCCTACCATCCTCCTTCCTGCTTTTTCATAGGATTCCCTGAGCTTGGCCTAATGTTTGGCTGTGGGTCTCTGTATCTGTTTACATCAGTTGCTGGGTGAAGCTTCTCTGATGACAGTTTGGTTAGGTACCTAGGCAATATAATCTCTCAGGAATCTTTGAGGGTGACCCTACCTAAGACTGCTAGCAATGGGGGATACTAAGCCTCATCCACACATCTCCTGTATACAGGCAAGACTTCCAATGAAAGGATTGGGACACCAACCTAGCCACAGACCTTTTTTATTTACAATTTGTCCTGCCTACAATATGTCCCTGGTAAACATGGTACAGAAATTATGGGAGTGACCAACCAACTACTGGTCCAGCTTGAGACCCATACTATGAAAGGGAGCTCATTCTTGAAGGTCAGAACCCAGATGTAGGATACCCCAGAGACTTAGGATAGAAGCAAACAAGACTGTCAAAAAAATCAATGAAATGATTCCTAATGATATTCTGCTATACTCATAGATTGGTTGGGAGAATTTTAATGACTCCTTCTACTTCAATCACAGTTATCTATTTAAATTGTTTATCTCCTCTTGATTTAACTTTAGTAAGTGATACCTATTGAGGAAATCACCCATTTCTTTTCGACTTTTCAATTTTCTGAGTACAGGTTTTTAAAGTATGTTCTTCATCATTTTCTGGCTTTCCTTGTTGTCTATTGTTATTTCTGAGTTTTGATAATTTAAATATTCTCTCTCTGCCTCTTAGTTTGGGTAAGGTTTTGTCTATCTTCTTGATTTTCTCTAAGAACCAGCTCTTTGATTGATTATTTGTATTGTTCTCTTTGTTTCTATTTTAATGATTTCAGTCTTCTGTTTGATTATTTCTTGCTGTCTACTCCTCTTGAGTGTGCTTACTTTTGTAGTTGTTTTATAGCTTTCAGATGTACTGTTGAGTTGCTAGTATGTGGGCCACAGGAGGCATGACTAGGGTGGAGAAGGGAGATTGTAGCTCTTGTTCTGTTGAGCACTAGGATGATCCTGAGGGATTTGGTCTGGGAAAACAAAGTTTTAGAAGGTCTACATGGAGCCTACCTGGTCTTATGGCAGGCATGGCATGTGGTTGAGCAGTAGGTGTCCACCAAAGTTGGAGGCTAGGATACGACAACCAGTTGGAAAGGGAGACTAGGAGTGGAAGGTCTGTGGGATTCACAGGAGGCATAGAGTCAGGGAAAGGAGACTGTAGCTTGTGTTCTGTTACAGTGCTAAGGACAACTCATGAGTATTGGGTCTAGGGGAAAAGAGGGTATAGAGAAGCACTCTAAGTAGCGTACCTGAAAGTTAGTTTTCTTTAAGGAATCTAAAATACAAGCCCTTAGAATCTGCTAAGGGAAATGCAAGTCATGAGCTCAATTATTTTTAATCTAAAATAAAAATAAGAGCAAAGGACTAAGAAGTCATGATATGGGCATCTCATAAAGCAGTAACTCTCAAACTGTGGGTCACACCCCCTTCAGGGTTGAATACCAGATATTTACATTATGTTTCATAATAGTAATAAAATTACAGCTATGAAGTAGCAATGAAACAATTTTATGGTTGGCAGTTACCACTACATGAGGGACTCTATTAAAGTGTTGCAACATTAAGAATGTTGAGAACCACTGTCTTAGAGATTCCTGACAGAGATGTGACTTTTGTCTCTTTCTATAGAACAGATTTGCATTTGTAAAACTATGGAAGGAAACAGAGAAATAGAAAGAAAAAAGTAATGAATCTCAGTCCCAGATGCTCTATACTTTCTCAATTATACTGTTTCAACTGAATTGAATTTCAACTTAATTGAAACTGAGATTTCTCAACCTTTATTTTAAAATGTTTAAATATTTCACAAACATCTATTCTCATAGGTTTTTGTTTGTTTGTTTTTTTGGTCAGATTTACATAGATCTATGAATATCTGGGTAAAAGGGTTCGTATCTGAGGAACTGTCTCCATCAGACTGGCCTGTGGACTTAGCATTTTCTCAAGTGTTCTTTCATTCAGAAGGGCCCTTCCCACTATGGGCAGTACCATCTCTAGGCAGAGGGGCTGGACTGGTAAAAGTATGTTGATGAGTTAGCAGGAGAACCAGCCAGTAAGTAGCATTCCTTCCAAGACTCTGCCTCAGTTCCTGCCTCCAGGTTTCCTCTTTAACATCCTGCCTTTGTTTCCCTAGAACCACAGATTGTAAACTAAAATAAGTTCTTTTCTCTCCAAGTTTCTTTTTAATCATGGTGTTTTTAACAGCAACAGAAACAAACAAGGACTTCCATTGTTTATATAGTAAATCTCTGTTGTGTGGAATTCAATACATAGAGGGAGAATCTAATTGCAGATTTTTGGTTGTGGAAGGCAAATTCCGGCAAATAATTTGAAAGCATGAGGACAGANATCTACATCTAGCCCTCATTATAAGATATAAGGACTAATGAGGGAACATACTAACAGCTGGTCTAAAGCACACAACTTCTAGCTGCTCAAACCTTTTATTTGCTGTTTGACAGTCTGTCTAGAGAAATGTTGTATGGCTGTTTGTTTAGTTTGTGATCTTTGAAATATTTGTTTTTATTTTGGTCATCACATGGAAAGAAATCTCTGTCAGAACACTTTGCACTGGAGTAACTCAGAAGTGGCCATTACACCTCAGAATGAAAACATAAAATATAAAGAAAGTAAAAACCTGGTAGTGAGTATTATATTCTTAAAATGTAATAGGCAGAAAGTTAAATGAAAGTATAAAGCTATCAGTAGTGCATGTAGGAAACAGCATACAGCATTACATATTATTAAATATGTTAAAAATTAGTTAAAATTATTGATAATCTGAATATGAAATTAAACACAGTGGGAGGCTCAGATGGTAAGGCTCCTTGTCATCAAATCAGTTTACTTGAGTTTGATCAGTAAAGAAATGATTATTAAGAAATTGTTCTATAATATTCATATATATGCAGGTGCACATATTTACATATACATGCACGTAAACATATAAAAACAAACATGTACATATACATATGTAAAAACACACATACTCACAGACACACAACAAATATTATCCTACCCAAAAATATGTTAAAAAAATAGAAAATCACACTCGTATCTGCTTGGTAGTTTTTGATGTAACATGTTGTGTAACATTGCAAGAAAGCCTACACAGAGTGACAATATCCTTTGTAAATAAAAAAAAAATGGAATTGTCTTAGTTAGGGTTTCTATTACTGTGAAGAGACACCATAACCACAGCAACTCTTATAAATGAAAACATTTAATTCTGGTGGCTCAATTACAGTTCAGAGGTTCAGTCCATTATCATCNTGGTGGGAAATGGCGGTGCGCAGGCAAACATGGTGCTGGAGATAGATGTAGGTTAGTGTCCTATATTTTGCAGGCAAAAGGAAGTAAATTGTCATACCAGGTGGTATCTTAAGCATATACGAGACCTCTAAGCGGCCTCTAGAGTGATACGCTTCCTCCTACAAGGCCTTACCTTACCTCCAACAAAGCCACACATCCTAATAGTACCACTCCCTTTGGGGGCCATTTCCTTTCAAACCACCACAGGAATTGTATTTGAAATGGATGTTGTATTCTATTGAANACACATAGCTGTTAATTAGGCCCTTGGAGAAGGTTGTCTCCCAGTAAAACTATAGATCATGCCTTTCAGGTCTAGATCCTTAATTGGTGCAAGAAGTGTAATTTCTTACCAGGACTTTGACATATAGTTTGTTTTTCTAGTTATTCAAGCAACATGTGATACCACATATGAAATTAGAATTTCTCTTGCTCCAGATAAGTTATTAAATTTTGTTTATTCTGTAATCGTCAAGCATTTGTAACAGCTTGCTCTTTCTGGGAAGTCTCTCTAATTGAGAAACAGTATTCTAGATGTCATGTCCACTCACTGTAACTGGACTATCCCCAAGGTATGCCAATGCTGATGAAAATTAGTGCCAATCCTCCCCACGTGTTGAGGTTGTGGTAACCTGGTAGGAATATGAAGTGACAGCTCCTAAGGAGGTACCTCTTCTCATGGGTTTCAGAGATTTCCACTTGTTTACCATCTGGTAATATATGCAGTGGGTTTTCCATCAAATGATGAAGTTAAAGTTGCAGAAATAAGCAGTGTATGTGCAAACAGGTAACATGTCAAAAAATAGAAAATAAAAAATAAAGCCTTGCTGATACCATCTCCCAAACAGCTCATTACTTATTCCCCATGACCATGAAGATACACACAGGTCATAGAATATGACAAACCTCTACCCATGTAATAAAAATTTCACCTCTTGGCTTCTAAATCTCTCCCTCTTTCTATCTTGAATTTTTTATTTAGTTAACTTCTNTAAGCAAACTCTTTATTTTCAACATGGTTAATAAAATACCCTCATATAATACAGAAGTCTTCATTACTGGAAAAATTTTAAAGTCTTCAAAATTTTCTTCATCTATAAATTGACAGCAAATGGATTTGGACACTAGAATTTCTCATCTGCCCCTTATTACAGAAAATCATACTCTTAAGTCAAAAATACATGTGTTAAATGCTCTTATGTGTAAGCTGCATGCTGTTACAGAGTGGACTATGGGACTTGATACAAAGAGAAGGTATCAAGAAAAGTGGACACTGTGCTGTGCTCATTAGTCTGACATAAAGAAAATTATTCTTTGTCATCAGTGAACTTTAAAAGTTTTTCTTTTTATTTCTTTTCATTTAAAATACCTTCTTTTCTCACATAATATATACTGATTATGGTTTCTCCTAACTCTAATCCTCCCCAGTTCCTCCCCACCTCTCCTCCCATCCAGATTCACTCCCTTTCTGTCTCTCCTTAGAAAAGAATAAGCTTCTAAGGTATAAAATATAACAGAGTAAAGGTTAATGAGATAAAACAAAATCTATCACATCATAGTTGAATGAATCAAACCAACA
>LZPO01109534.1:1863-17856 GCA_001675575.1 Neotoma lepida
CATCATGATCTTGTAGTCCCTTGCTCACAGAGGGCCCCCTGTCTCCCATCGATTGGGCCCCTGGAGCTCCGCCTGGTGCCCAGCCATGGATTTCCACATCTCTATCAGTCATTGGATGAGGGCTCCTTGGTGGCAGTTAGGGTATTCTTCCATGTGATCACCAGAGTAGGCCAGTTCAGGCACCCTATCAATTATTTCCAGGGAACTCACTTTCTAAAGACTGAGGATTTCCTGGAAGTAAGAACTTGTGGCTGGCTTGTTCTGCTTCTCTGATCTTTCAGCTCTCACCCCAATATTTGTCCCTGGATTTTTTTTTATTATAAGACCTTTTAAGATTCTTGTTACAATGAACAGTAAAGTTATGAGGAAAGATTTTTCTATCACTTGGCAACAAGCCAAGGAAATTATAGGGAAATGTCCTTTTGGTTCTTTGTATAACCAAACTCCACTAGCTTCAGGAAGTAACCCAAAGAGCACTGAAAGAAATTATTTGGCAAATGGATGCAATTCGTTTTGAGGATTTTGGAAACAATATGTATCATGCCAGAGATTCCTATCAGGGTTTCAATTGGCAGCAGCTTTGAGTTCTGAAAAGGCTGATTCTGCAATTGCTATTTACTTGAAGTTTTGTTCATCATGGAAAGACCTGTACATATTAAGACTAACAATTCTGCAGCATTTATTCTAATAAAATGAAACAGTTGTTTTCATATTACAATATAAAGCCCATTATATCTATTCCACTCAATCTGACAGGACAAGCATTTAAAGAAAAATCTAATTGCACTTTAAAATATATACTTAATAAACAAAAAGGGGTAATAAAGACACTTAGAGATTATACCGTGCTTTATTCATGTTAAGTTTTTTATATGCTAATGAGAAAGGAATGTCAGCTGCAGAGAGACACTGGATAGCAGAAAAGGCTGCTGAATTAAATCAGACTGTGTACTTTAAAGATGTGTTGACCTCAGAGTGGAAACCTGGATAGGTGAAACACTGGGGAAGCAGTTTTGCTTTTATTTACACAGAGGAAGAAAAGCTATGGATACCATCAAGATTCATCAAGATTAGATTCAAACAGGAGAGACTTTTGATTAGGAGAGGTGATAGTTCATCAAACAGCATGGCCATTCTATCTCAATTAACCTGTAAGACTAANAAATGCCTTTCATTTGATGAGACATAACTTGCCAAAAAGGGAAACTCCCTAAAGTTAGGGTTGGGGCAGGGTTTTGGTTTTGTCATTCCAAGAGAATGAAGGTATCTAACTAAAGAATCTGAAACCACTGGACAAAAAAGCCATCTGAATAATAAGGATCAGTCATCCAAAGAAAATGTCCCAAGAAAAAGAGTAAATTCGCCTAATATTATAACACATATCCAATAGGATAAATTTAATAAATCTTTCCAAATGTATGTTTCTGTTGTTATCTACAGACATCTAAGGCAAATGGTCTTTTTGTAGTCCCAATTGAATTAAAAATTAAAGCTGGCTTGGAGTTCGAATGTTGCTTTCTCCTTCTCTCAATCCAACCATGCTTGTTAAAGGAAAATACAAAGTCTTTGTCTATTTCAGGAGAGCCACCTGATATGGGACAGAAGAAAACCAAAATTAAGGGGCTACTCCATTGTCACTAATCTCATAATTCTTTGGTTTTATTTTGACTCTTTAGAACTTTTCTTAAGGTATAAATATTATATCAAAATATATTAGATTTATATATTATATATGCTTTCTTTCATAATATTAATGTTCACTAAGAATACTAATTGTATAAATGGCTTCATTTAGCTTCCTGTACATGATTTCAGGCTTAAGTATGAAGTAGGTAATTAGCAATTAATTCAGTGTACCCCAGGTGCTTTTAATAGATTGTGGTCCTTTATCCCTCCTGAGATCTGCTGCTTATGGAATTTAAAATGTGTAAATTTTCTGCAGTGAACCATGATCATTCCTAACAGTGACCTTTGAAGTCTCCAAAGGGATGATGAGGACACACAATGACATTTACACCTGGATTTTAGTAATGCCACTAAGCTGTAAATACCACTCAAAGTTCAACTTTGGTCTATAGACTGCTCAGGATACCTTCAAAACAGTCAGCTAAGAGGGTCTAGCCTGATAGACCACTCCAGTCATGACTCCAGAGAAGCCTTGTACTTTCCCATCACACCAAGACTGGACAACACCTAGCTCTCCCAGGACTTGATCATTCTCTCTATTTTTTCAGTGTCCGCTAAGATGTTGTTTACCCCAGACAAAAGGAAATAATTTTAAACCATGATGGCCAATTTCCAGTTGGGGTGGGTGGGTGATTTTTGGTTACTTGGTGGATTTTTGTGATCACTTGGGGGCATTGGTTTCAAGTTGTTATTGGTGTTGGCCAGGGAGAAAACAAAACAAAGGTAATTTGATTGAGGGGTCTCAATCTGAAATGAAAAAGTGGGATATAAGAATAATAGGATAAAAGAGTAGATTATTGAATCTACTTTTAAACTAAAAAGCAACCTCTAGTCTCAGATATTTCATATTGGTATGGATTTTTCTATATGATACAAACTTAAGGTTACTTTTGTTATACTGTATTACATGTTTCTATTTCTTGTTTTAGGTATTGTACCTATGCAGCTCATTTAAAATCATAATGTAAAGTTCTTGAAGATTATTAGGATAATAGTGACAGGTTAGTAGTTAGTCATCTGTAACAATCAAAATTATAGTCATGTTAGATATGCTTTCAAGGTCAGATATAAATTTTAAATAGATAGATGGTCTTCAAACACTTTAGAGACTTACAGGATACCGCATTTCAAATGTCTTAATAACATAATCCTTTTCATGACAGTGTGATGTGTTTGCACCTGGAAGCACCAATCTACTCCAAAAAGAATGATCACAATTGAAGAACCTCCATATATAGTTTGCTTTCTTCCTGGCAAAATTAGTTACTGGGCAAGAAACTGCCCTTCGCTCAACTGCTGACAGCCTGCTGTTCAAATTGGACAAGCAGACCACAAAAGAAGTTGACTGATGAACTTTGTTATGACAAAGTAGGACATTCTTCAAAATTTCCTGCTTCCACATAAAGGTCATTCAGATATTCTGGGCCTGTAGGTCAAAGATGGATGCCCCATTGTTACAGAAGAAACTTAGACTGACTAGGCAGTCAGATGTCTCTGTCTTTTCTATAGTTTTGGAAGTTGTTTGCTCTGCATTTTCTGTTTATCAGGTAATATTATATCCTTCTTGAGGCTCCACTAAGAGAGGATAAATAATGGAGTATATTCTCAGAATTTGCCAAAAAATAATGGACTGGACATTGTGAATATAATTCTTACTTGATAATTGTTTTTATTGTATATGGTTTCATTTTGTTACAGTTAATACATTTCCTATTTATTCATACAATAATTGGTAATGATTATTGTGTATAGTTTTACTATGTTAGAGTTAAAATCTTTCCTTTTTAATTAAACAAAAAGTGAGAAATGTTCTGGAAGATTAGTTTGCACTGTCACTCGAAGGCTGCCAATAAAATTAAACCTTTAATTTTAGAGATTTAGAGAGGATGGAGTCCACTTTTAGCTAGCCAGAATAAACCACAGAGTGTTAGGCTGACCCAGATGAAGATAGAGAGACACAGGAAGGAATAGGAAGGGGCTAAGAATGATTTGAAGGATTTTTTTCAGCCTGGGATGGTGGAGGGAAGGGTCAGCTGATGCTTTCTCTGAGACTCTGTGGATCTATCAGGTTTATACCCTAATATCTTTCTCCCAAGTTTCTTTTATTTATAGAATAATAAAAGTAACTGCTATACATAACAATGATATTTATCTTAAAGAGTATATCTGAGGCACGGGATCATCATTGTATGTAAATCTTCTCTAGAAATTGAAGGCCACAGGCATTCTTGTGTTCCTTCTCANATTAATTGACACTTTAAAGTGCTCTCTTGTGAAATGTCAATATCAAATATTTCCACACCATATCACAAATTAATTATATCCTCACATAATTGCGTAACACTATATTGAGCCTGGTATTTTCAGACTGTGTAGAATCCTATGGTATAACTTGTGGAGGACATGACCTAAGGATGTGGCCACATCAGATGCCTTCTTACATATAAGACCCATGCTTCTGCCCTTCGAGGTACATTATTGGTACAGAAGACACCAAAGAGAAAGGAAAATACATAATNTGATTCATCACTTATGAATTGGTAAATCAGCAACACAAATTCTTGGGAAATTCACTTATGTCAAATATATATATTTCATAGGCTCTTGTTACATGAAACAATGTTGATGATTCCTCTATCTATTAACAGGACAATGTGTAAAGTGAGACTGAGGGGCCTGATATGACCACTAGGAAGCATCAGTGAAGTAAACATATGTTACACACACAAATTTTGGTATTCCTTTCACCAACAATTGAGCTCAGGGGCAAAACAAGGAAATGAGGTCTATGAACCTGTGCCTTGTAGACAACTCAGTCTCATTATTTGACTTCTTTTGGAATCATCAGGATTTAGTAATATGACTCCTCTGTTCGTTTACTTTAGAGTAGCAATCTTCCATTCAGTGTTCACAGCTCCCTCAGTCTCTTTCCTCTAANGATCCACATCTACTTTATGATTGTACAGAAAATACAAGAACTTTGCTTGGCTCTCAGAGGACATCCATTAACAATTATTTTTGAAAACAGTTAAACAAGGTCTTTTGGATATAAGAAGAAATCATAACCTTTGCCAGTCTCACACATCAACCAGGCTGGAGTGCATTTCCTGTTACCAAGCCATTCATTAGTGTAGTTGTGTCTGTGAAGCTATTGTGGCCATGATATTCTAGTCTCAGTTTCCTCTTGCTCAGGAACACATTCCTCACACAACTATATGTACCTGATGATATAAGGGTAGTACAGATAAGATGAAATTGCATTTTAGAAGCAGTCTTGGCTCCTACCCCATCCTGCCATTTCACCAGAGCTCAGACTCACAGGATAACAGAGTATCCCAGCCTCAGTTATGACATCATCACAGGTGAGACAAGTTCAAGATAATCTGTGCATGCCTGGATCAGGTCTAAGATGTCATCACACTTTCACTTAAAAAATATTGTTTCCTCTTCTGTAGCTGGAAGTATCTCTCCTGCCCACAGGCACCTGAATAACAGTCAAAGCCTTAATATTAATTACAAATTGTTTGGTCTACAGCTCAGGCTTCTTGCTAGCTAGCTCTTGTATCTTAAATTAACCCATAATTATTAATGTAAGTATTACCACATGTCACATGACTTTACCTGTGTTTATTACATCTTGCTCCTCCTGGCAGCTCTCAGCATCTCCCTCACTCTGCCTTCCTTTTCCTGTTTCTTTGCTTTGATTTCCCACCTGGCTATAACCTGTCTTGCCGCTAGGCTAGAGCAGCTTCTTTATTAACCAATGGTAGCAACACATATTCACAGCATACAGACAGACCATCCTGCACTTCCCTCTTTTTGTCTAATAAAAAAGGAAGGCTTTCATTTTAACATAGTAAAATTACATATAAAAATTATCAAGCAATAATTACAGTTACAATATCTAGACTTTTTGTATTTGGCTAAATTAAAGAAAATACTCTATCATCTATCCTACTTTTGTAAGTCTAAAGTTTTATATCTAACTTGTCTTTTATCATAACAAAGGAAAACAATAATTATAACTATCTAGTTTTCAACTCCATCAAAGAACCCAGAAGGATATAACATTATCTGTATAAACAGGAAGAGCATTGCTAGCAACTTCCAAAATTCTAGGAATGACAGAGACATCTGGCTGCCTAGACNGTCACCCAAAGATCTTCTGCAACTTTAGGGTATCCATCTTCAGCCTACATGTTCAAAGTCTCTGTCAGACGTTTTAGTGTAGCAGGAAATTTGAAGGATTGTTCCATCTATTTTGGCAAAGTTTGTCAGTCACTTTTCTCTTCTGAATGTCTTACAGAATGTCTGGAAGTTTCTTCTGTGAAGCAGGAACCTGAAGGACCATCTTGCCCTGTTTTGTCAAAGTTCAGTGGTCATTTTCTCATGGGTCTTGCATGTCCAGTTTATACAACATACTGTCAAGCAGTCCAGGCAAGAGCAGTTTCTTTTTCAGATGGCTAGCTTTTGCCACAAAGAAAGCAAACTCCATAAGGATTTTCTTTGATGCACATCATCTTCTCCAAAGTAGATTGGTGTTTCCAGAAGCAGCTGTGTCTCAATGTCCAGTAAAGTCTAAGTTCTTAAAACATTTTAAATGCCTTATTCTGTAGGTNTTTGAAGTGTTTGAAGATTATCTACCTAATTGAAATATATCTTTGTATACCTAGAAATCTTAGTTAATATGACTATAAATTTGAGTATAATAGATGATCAACAATCAGTATTTCTTAATGATACATTACAATTTTAAATGAGTTGCATAAATATAATACCTTAAACAAGAGTAGAAATATACATACAGTATAATAAAATTGACATTAAATTTGTATCAATAAACCAAAATCCATACCAATGTAAAGTATTTTGAGATTAACTCTTGTCCCCTGGATCAAAATAGATTAAATCATCTATCCCTTTGTATCATTTCTATATCATACCCCCCTTTTTGACTTAAAAAGGGATTGCATTTATAATCAACCCCTTTAAATAAACAAACATTCATAAACAATATTTTGGGAATTTGGGTATAGCTTTTCATACTACTTTCTGCTGATTGGGGGCTCTGGCAATCTTATGGAGATCCTGAGAAATTTCANAATATGTTTAATTTTTTACTGTAGTAGTCTGTGAAGCTACATCATCTCAGCCAGTTGTCATGAAGCTATTCTGGATATTGGATCTTCTGGGCCATCACTCCCACTGAAGACCTCTCAGGGGCATCTTCCTTGATGGAACCATATTANCCTGGAAGGAATNCACAGCTCTCCTCTTCTGTGGAAACAAAAGTGGAACCTCTTTTCCAAAGCAACATATCTTCTGACTTAAACCTTGGAATCAAGATATTTCTAAAATATATAGATTGGTTTTATCTAGCAGCCTTTACACTCAAGGGTTTCAAATCAGTTAAAAATCCCAAAGAGAACACAATAATATTCAATATCCTGTGTATTTTCCACCTTTACATGGCTTATTATATTCCTTATTACTCTATTTCTTTTTTAAGCACTTTTTCTATTTTTTCTCTTCTCTCCCAAGCCTACATATATTTTTAAACACAATGTAACCTATCTAGAGTTTTTTCTCCCATCTGAAACTGTCTTTATGCTGGAAGCTGCAAAAATATATAAAGAAGGATTTCAGTTAATGACAAAGTTAATACCTGGAAGAAGCAAAGGGCCTTCCAGAGGTCAAAGTGAGGCTCGAGGAGTCTTGGTGATATTGGTTTTGGATTATTAACTGTTTCCTACTATGAATTTCTCATGTGCTATTACAGATTTTCCATCATTCTTTGGGCACAATTTTCCCTACTAAAGGATTATTTTGATGACCTTCTGAGCACTAATGCAAGCCTTTCTGCAATTAGCAGCATCCAGCCAGGACCTTCCCTGGAGGGATGAAAGTATCATATCAGGGATACCTCTGTACTCTCTAAGAACAGACTTAAGTATCCAGACTATCTGTTTGAGAAGGCCTTGTGGATGTGCTAATTAAGCTTAACTTTCTCCTTTCCAAAGTCTTATCTCTAGTTTTAGATCTATCCTTAACAATTAACTCAGAACTATAGGGTTCCAAATTACAGGTACATCTAGCTTTGATGGAAGTTGCCTTGCCAAGCTGCTTAGCGACCAAACACACCCACCAGAAACTGTGGGACAGAGATAGCTTGGAGAGATAAAGGTCAAAGGGATAAAAAGGCAGTTTTATTTTAAAGAGGAGAGATGAAGAAGAGAGATACACAGAGAGGAGAGATCAGGAGAACTATATGGAGAACTAGAAGAAAGAGATGGAAGATGGGGAAGAGCTAGAGGGGGAAAATGAGATGGGTAAGAACAAGAGAAGAAAGACCAANATGAGGCAGAACTAAGATGAGAAAATTAAGATAGAACTTAGAGTGACAACAGACAAAGGTAGAGAGAAATCAGGCAAAAAAGGAACTAGGCTTGAGAACAGAATTGTAGCTGTGTAGATAGAAATTTATACAAGAGGAATAAAGTACCAAGAGCTCAGTGAAATTAGATTCTTTTCCTGAAAATAATCCTTGCCATTTTGTAGTTTCTTTTCTGGGCCCCTGGGAAACATAATATTAATAAGGCTGGTCCTTTTAATACCATACAAGATCTTTATTGTGCATCTGTAATCCTTTTCTGACCAGGAGACTTTTTAAATTGCTAAGCTGCATGGCTAGGTCTAAAGCATGGTTTTGGCTGCTTGCTCCACACCACTTGGCTTTTCAAGTGCAGGTAACAATGAGTCATGCTTACCTCCCCAATTCTGGGCAGCAGTATTAAGTAGTGTGCAGCTGTATTTTTTAAGCCTGAGACTGTGCTTCCAAGCCCAAAGGAAGCAACTGGGAGAATCCTCTGTACCACAGCCTGTGGGAGAGAATCCAGAAATCCACCATGCCACTTAGCTCATGGCTTCTGGTGGCCAGCTCTGTTTCATAAGCAGCTGTGGGGAGACACATATCTGCACTGCTGAAGGCATGAGACTATGAGACTAGGAAGCCCAATGTGGCTCTGAGTCTGTGTGTTTAGAATCTTTTTTAAGCTTTTTCAGGTCTATGTGGATAATGCCTGATGGTTGGTGCCAAATGTAGCCAGAAGAATCTCTCCCACCCACTGGTACCCAAATAACCAGTCAGAGGCTTAATATTAATTACAAAATGTTTGGTCTATGGCTCAGGCTTCTTGCTAGCTAGCTCCTAAATCTTAAATTAACCCATAATTACTAATCTATGTATCACCATGTATCTCATGGCTTTACCTGAGTTTATTACATTTTGCTCCTCCTGGTAGTTCTCAGTGTCTCCCACACTCCACCTTCCTTTTTTCCTGTATCTTTGCTGTGATTTTCTGCCTGCCTATAACCTGTCTTTCCATAGGCCAGAGCAGCTTCTTTATTAACCAATGGTAGCAATAGATATTCACAGCATACAGAAAGACCATCCTACAGCACATTTTTTCCATAGTGACACCATCCATAGGATCCCAACATGCCAGTGAAGAATCATCAGCTTTTCCCAGGTTCCTGTAGAATCTAAATTTGAGTATGTCTGAGCTTAAAATAAAGAACTTGTCCCAGATTTTGCAGCAGGGACTACACATCGTGTTTGCTAGGGAGGTGGCTTAAATAAACCATAGGAATGATTCTGGAGGAAAGAAAATGGATGAACATGTCAAAAGAAAATTTCTTAGGCTCATTAAATTTGGGGGAATTATATGAATAAAAACAAAATGAATAAATATTAAAGAATAAAACAAAAACATGTTACCTGTTGAATGGATTATGGGCTTCCTGCAGCTAACTGATGCTCAGTGGGTATTACTGGCTGCATTATCCTCACAGTCCCATTGATGGAGCTTCATACACATTTTATTACCAGTTCAACACCTGTGTTTGATGTGCACATATTTTGTGAGGACAAAGGTAAGAGTGAACAGCATCAGGGTTCTTGGGTCTCTGATTTGCCTTATTTTCTTGTTGGCTCTAACTTCAATCCTACACAGTGCTCTCACCATGGTAAATATTGAGACTCTTTCCTGAGTTTAGGGCTCCACAATTTCCAGTCCTTTTGTATTTTTCAGGACCTGATCTGGTCCCCGTACAGAATCACTTCTTCCCTATTTATTTTTTTCATTTATTCAGATCAGAGTATATCATATATTATAAAAAATTACTGATAAAAACTCTGTGGAGATAGTTTGGTGGTTCAAATTCTTGCAACACAAGAATCTTTGAGTGGGATCAATACTCCTAGTTCTTCATAACTACAAAAAGCTAGGTGTGGCAGACAACAAGTAGTCCCACCTCTGGGATGTGCAGACAGTGTCATCAATGTGGAACACTGGGCAACCAGTCAAGCCAGTTAGTGATATCCAGAGCCAGTGAAAGATTTTTGTCTCTAAAAATATGGTGTAGTTTCATAGAGAAAAACATGTCATGTCAACATGAACAGAAATACACAAATATAAAAGAACATACACAGAGAAAAAGAGGGAAAGAGAGAAGGAGAGACAGAGAAACAGAGAAACAGAGAGAGAGGTAGAGAGTGAGGGAAGGAGGAGCATATGTAGAGAATCATTATAATAAAAAGCTAACACCACATAAAAATGAAACCAGAAATCTGAATAAAAATATGAACACTTCAAGAATTACTACACATTATACCTTTAACAGAATCCTTCAGTGTGATATGGAGAATCAGCCCAGAAACAGAGGCCAGCCCTTTATGCCTCTCTGAACAGGCTCATCCTTGACCCACATGTCTCTGTGCTATCAGCGCACCCTGCTGGTCCTGAGCACTTTGCAGGGAGGTTTGTGTCTGAGCCCACAGCAAATTTGTATCACTGTGCCTCTGGTACAGTAATACATGGCTGTGTCCTCAAGTTTCAGATTCCTCATTTCCAGGTACAGGTTGTTCTTGGCATTGTCTCTGGAGATGGTGAATCGGCCCTTCACGGCATCCGCATAATAGATTGTACCACTACCACTACTAATGTATGCAACCCATTCCAGTCCTTTCCCTGAAGCCTGGCGGACCCAGTTCATGCTATAGCCACTGAAGGTGAATCCAGAGGCTGCACAGGAGAGTTTCAGGGACTTTCCAGGCTGCACTAAGCCTCCCCCAGACTCCAACAGCTGCACCTCACACTGGACACCTGCAAAAACACAGAGAATTCTGGTTAGAAAACTGCCACAGAAGCAAAATCTTTTCTTTCTCATGTCCACACAACACACAGCAGCTTGTCTCTACTAATTACCTTTTAAAATAAAGACAAGGAAAAACCAGCAGAGCCTCAAGTCCATGATGAGTGGTCTGTGTTCAGTGCTAATCACTGAGTGGGAGGACTTGGATATCCAGGGCTGAACTCCTCTGCCAGAGCTGCAGGGTTAGGGCAGGGCTGGTTTTCATGGGCACAGAGAAACCTTATTTGCATATTGTCCTGCTATAGCAAGCACTAGAGTTAGACCCGGGGAGAAGGCAGTGCTCAGAGAAGATATAAGACATCAAATACACTGATGACAGATACAGAAATAGCCACAGTATTTTAGTTTTGTATGAAACCTTTCCTTACTTCATTTAGTTTTGTGAAGGTGCTCAGAACTTGCTGTGTTTGTACACTGTCATGTCTTCTTAGTGTAATTAAAAGCACCACACACAGGTGTGTTTCTATGTAGGAGCTCAATCTTTTCCACTGTCTGAGCTGGCCATGGCTTCTCCCATATATGGGTCTTGGACAGGGTCACACCTGCCTGGAGAGATTAGCAGAACTCTTTGCTTATGACAGGAGCACTTTGAAATTTTCTGAATTTCACGTATTTATGAGACAATGCATCATCAAGACATAAGAGAATTACAGACGAGACATCCCTTGTCACCGCCTGTCTATTGCTTTGTGTTTATCATGGAGACATTCCTATCTGCAGAAAACTCACTTGTTTTGCACCCTGAAAATTTCTCTTTGCTTCCTTTAAACTCTCAATTTCCATTATCTTCTTCCATGTTTACATCAGGCAACACAGATTGTGTTTATGTTGTGTTACATTGGTTTTCATCCCTCCAATTAATATAATTAGCAAACCTCCGGCTTTTAATTAATTTTTAGGATGACATTATTATTATTTAACCAGTTCTATTGTTTCCTTCCTACTCATTATTTTTCTCTTACCACACCCCAATTTTGCTTTCAGAGTCCAGTACTACCCTGGGCAAGTTCCCCTTGGCCCTCACTTAAGACGTCTTCCCTTCCTAGGGTTTTCATTCTAGTTCCAAAACCTACAAAACAGCAGCCAGAACACCTAACACACACAAACTCGGTTCTGCACAAGACAGAAACAGGCAGTGTTTGTCCTTCTCAATGTTTGTTATATTGTTTTACACATTGATTTCCAGTTTTATTTGTGTTCTTCCAAGTCTCAGAGAACACTGAAGAAGAGGAGGCAGAAAGATTGGAAGAGGTGGAGCATGAGGAAGAATACTGTGAAATTCTGTTTACTGGACATGACATGGTTTTCACATTTCCGAATTCATCATGGCTCTTGTTTTCCATATAAGCTGTACCAAGAACAAAACCCTAGTGTAGATTATTTCCAGGCCTTACCCCTTACTGAGGAGCTGTTGGATATAGATCATTATTGCAGAGGGAGAATCCTTCCTTTTTGAGACATTGGTCATTGCTAAGTTTCCTATGTTGCATTGTATGGCTCCCATACACATCTATGTATGTACAGCATTAACTAGCCCTAAGAATGTCATGAAGTTGTGGTAGGCATTTGTGGGAAAAGATATGGGTTCAGTTCAAGAGGAAATAAAATAGAAATTCCATCCTATTTAAATGCATACATGTAGAGTTTACAGTTCTTTGAAATGAAGGAAAAAATAGTATCTACTGAATGGCTGATTTAAAATAAAAAATTACCATAGAAAACACTTGAGGGAGACTCTACTACTTATGATAAAAATGGGTAGGCAAGGTGACCCACAGAAACTGGAATGGTGTTGAAGGTTTTTACCATATTTTATTTCAAGTGCTATACTGCAGTATCAAAATAATAAAACTAGTGTGGTACCAGCACAAACACATACATGCAGAGAGAGAGACAGAGAAAGACAGAGACAAAGACAGAGAGTGACAGAGAGGAGACAGAGAGTGAGAAGAAATAGAGTCTAGGAGAAGACATACATAACTAATATGGTAGATGATACTTGTGGAGGTGCCCCAGGTAACATTAAGCACTAGCAAGATTTACTACATGGATTTTCGTAGGCATCTAGGGGAATCCGTCAGGTAGAAGGCAGGCCATTGGACATTTGGAATGTAGATGAACTAATAGAAGCAGTGCAAGGTAATAGATGGGCTTATAGGTGGGTTTGGAGATGTTGACAAGGCAAGTAAGAGATGTAAATTTACTACTTAGATGTGCTGGCCACATAGGGAAACTGAATAGTTCCTGGATTGTGAAAATATAATTATAGGGACTCTTAACAGAGAGGACCCAAGAGGAGAGGCATGGAATATAGATGCAGTGGCAGGTAGGGCATCAGGAGATCCCTTCGTGGAGATATGCTGGGAATTAAAAGTCATCCATTATATGGTGTCCTGATTTAGTGGGACAAGTGGAGCACCACTGACAGTCTGTAGGTGTGATTTGGGGAGTGATGAATAAAGAGGGACTAGGAGAAGAAATACAAGATATGGTTGGACAGTGGATAGGGATTTTGGGATTCTCTATTGGTAAGGGTGTTGAGAAAGTACAGGGGTATTGATTGGGCACTCAGGCCTATGGGACAGTTGTAGGATCCCTGGAGGGGGAGGAGGGCAATAATAGTACATTTTTGTTTTACATATCTGTCAGAAACTCATTTAATTAAGATTTACTAAGTATCTGCTGATTTTCAAGACATGGGAAGCAAAGACGCTGCATATAATAAATTCTAACCCTAGAAGAAAAATGCCTGTGATCAGGAAGGCTGGAGACAAACCATCCATGAGTTTAGAAAACAAAGAGACCAGGACAATCTGCTTCCATTAGAAAAATTCAGTCAACCTCTTTTCAAAGGGAAAAAGCCAGGAGAACAATTTATCATTTAGGATTGAATTTCCATTTCCTTGGTGATTAGAGATGTTGGATTTATGCAACTTCTTCTGCCCACATGAACTACCCAAAATGAAGGATCCCAATAAATGAATGGAGCAAAGAAAGACTTCTACCCAAGAAAGGACTATGTCTCTCTTCTCTTTTCCCTGATCTGTGTGTTATCGTATGACCCACATCAAAGACAAGTAATGAAAAGGAGTTGTTCTTGAGAAGAAAAATGAAACTGCTCTCTTAGTGTCTTTCAATTATTTCTATAAAATATCATCACAAGACATACTCAAGATGAGAGAATTTCCAGGGAATTTCCATACTACTGGGACTTATTTTCTTTTTCAGAGGAGAATCCTGTCTGTACAGGTTTTTTCAATAGTTTACTTATGTCTGTAAGAATCTGTAGATGGTCTTGTGCTACCGAGTGTTAAAATCTCAAAAACATGTTGTGCATAGTCTTGATCACTAGTGACATTCTCAGGAATTAGACACTGTAGATGTTCCTTCTGATATATTTCAGGGTCAACCCAGTTCTTTAGAAGTTTCACTTTGTTCATTCATCCCATTTCACCACCAGCCATGTAGGCTGATCTGGACAGTGACACAGGATAACATGGCAGTGGATCCTTTGTGTTCAGGATTGTGTGGAGTTGTTCAATTCACTTTATGAGTCCTGATCTCAGGATTCCAGAATCCAGTCAATGCTGTCTCCAAAGCTTCATCACACACTATTGGTGTCACTGCAAGAATTTTCAGAGAAGCCTCAGCCTCAAATGTGGAGACTTTATTGTACTTTTTAAGATACCTCAAGCCTATGATCCATTAACATGGAGCCCACAGTTGACACTCTGCTTCTCTGAATGACACTTCTCTGGCTCAAACATGAGACACCAGGCTCTTCTAGTCAGGAGTGTCAAAGGAGTAATTCTGGGAGCCTTTGTAGGCTGCAAAAACACAAACAAAAAGCACAAAACTGTGAAAAATCATAGAACTCAGTTGTCTATGGGAAGGACTGATGAGAGATGGAATAGGGCTCAGGGCTGAAATCAGCTGGTATGTGCACACAGGCAGCTGAGAATTTTGTGGTCTGAGGCAGCACAATTTACCTGTAGAAATATCATTACATTGGACTTCGAACAGCAAGGTAATTTTTACCAAATTGTAAATATTTTAAAAAGAATGTTGCAAAAAATGATAACCACTGTACACTTTTATGAGTTCTTCTTGGTTTAGAAGTAGGAAAAGGGGAATGATTCATTATCCAAATTTTCTTTAGAAAATAACATTGATTCAGGGAAATTGTGATTTCTCTATCACATGTGAAAAAATAAAGAGGAGAAACTGCATATTATTCGAAATACCCAAGGTTTCTTACCAAACTTCCAGTTAATGAGTGTCATAATTACACACTTCTTTTGAAATATATGCAAATAATATGATATGTATGTATGTATTAATATATAAAATTAATATTCTGATTTGTCTTAGGGCAAGAAGCAAAGAGATAGATTAGAGGTTATGTGGGAAAAAACAGAAAATTTGAATGTAAATTAAAAGCAAGTGTATCAGAATACAACAGTGGAGTGGGACTGCTAGAAAATGTCCTTTGCTGGAACAGGAAACCATAGATTCCAACACTAAAACACCAGCTAATGCANCCTAGTCCAGAACTTCCTAGCTTCTGAAGTGGTCCCCTAATGGTCCTAGGATGTCCCCATCTGTCCTCAGAGCCTCCTGCTGCTCCTGAGTGTCCCTGCAGTGAGGTTTTTGTTCAGGCTCANANTGAAGTTCCCTNACATGTCTCCAGCACAGTAATACGTGGCTGTGTTCTCCATTTGAAGATTGTTCATTTCTNAGGAAACTTGGCTTTTGGAGGTGTCCTTGCTGATACTGATTTAGGATTTGAGAGCTGAATTATAAACACTGTTTCCACCACTTAATATTGTTCCTATCCACTCCAAACCCTTTTCTGGGGATTGGCAGACTCAGTGTACACCATAGCTNGGTAATGAGAACCAAAAGACAGTGCAGGGAAGAAACAGAGCCTGTGAGGGCTGCACTAGGTCAGGTCCTGACTCTAGGTCTAGGCTTTNAGCCTGAGTCTGATGTCTGCTTTGCATTAAGAGGTACCTGATGGGATAAAAGGAAACACAGGGCAATGGTTCCAGTTTTCTCTATGTGACTATTATTTGCCTTGTTCTCCCTAGAGGA
>LZPO01109535.1:7634-17831 GCA_001675575.1 Neotoma lepida
GGTGGTTTCGAGACAGGATTTCTCTGTGAAGCTTTGGCGCCTTTTCCTGGAACTCACTTGGTAGCCCAGACTGGCCTCGAACTCACGATATCCACCTGCCTCTGCCTCACAAGTGCTGGGATTAAAGGTGTGCGCCACCACCACCCGGCCCATAGCCAATTTCTTAGTTGATAAGTTTTGGATCATGCATCAGCATTTTGAATATGTATTAACCAGGAAGTTAATATTGTCAAGGAAAGCAGCTTATAACTAGGGCATCAGTTCCATTGGAGTCACTTTGGACTTCTACTGCACCAGCTTCCCAGTGAAATGGACTCATATACACTTCCATGTTATCTAGAGACGATAAATTAACAGTATAAGTAGGTTTAAGACAAGAATGANGCTTCATTTGTTACAGTTATCAGCAATACTTTCAACCATAAGCATAGTTTTATTCAATTATATTCTTGTCTGCTGGTTGTTCAAGGCATAAATGAAATTCATTTCATATCAGCACATATGAATCTACTTGATAATTAAGAACTCATTTCTTCAGATTGTGTTATGACTCCCTAAGATAAAAATACAAGAGGTCTATGTAGTCTCATTATAAAACTGAACACTTTTACAAATGCTCTGACCTCTCTTAGGGAAGAAATGTTTCTACAACAATAAATTTTCATTTTAATTAATGTCATAAATTATCAAACCATTGGACTGGGTAGGTGTATAGCCCAGTGGTATATCCCTTTTCTGTCATAGGCAGAGCCTTGGATTCCATCCCCAGGACAATGATTNTTACAGCCATGTAATGCTAATTTTAACCCTTCATTCAGCCAAGCAAGTTAGAATTAGAAAAAAGAAAGTTTCTCAGAGATTTAAGAAAATTTAAACATAAAATTAGTTTTAAAAAAAGAAGAAAAAAAGCAACAAACAAAAATCAAAAAATAAAATTTAGTAACAGGAAAAATTCTCATCCAGGTGTACAGGTGATTATAAGATCAGACTATGTATAATCATAAAATAAATGCAAATCTATAGAATGAAGATAGCAAAAAGCCCCACAATTAATAGAAATGTTAATCTTTACATTAAAAGGACACATATAAACACTACACATGTTTAAAAGGCAATCTTTTGATTTTTCAATGAGCCAATACAGATTACATTTTTGAAATCTAAAAATGAGGTTGTCTTTTTGAAACAGTCGGCCACATTATTAGCAGCGAAGATAAGGGATCGGACAGCTACATTTGCAGTCCATGCCTTTTCCATTTCCACTATTGCTAGGCTTATTTCTCATGATGGCCTAGCCACAAGAAAAAACAATGATGAGAATTCATATTCAAGAGACACTCTTTATGCCACTCTGTGCTTCTCAGTGGCATGTATTACTTACTGCAGACCTGGAGGTGGCCACTTCTGCATCACCTTCCCAGAGGAGGAACTTGGGACTTGGAGATTCACCAACACCCATTGCTTCAATGGTGACATCAAGATTCTGTCTCAGGTTTGACCCTAAAGACGCAAGACCCATCCACACCCATCAATACAGCTCAAGAATATGGAGAAAGAGAATACAAGACATGGTGTAACACACAAAATTCACAGTCCCAACAGCCAAGACAAGGGATAGAAATCTCAGTGAGTTGATTGCTAGCCCTGGAGTCATGAAAAGATGCATTACTGAGGAGATTCAAGTGGTTTTCTGGCAGGATTAAATTTAATTGACTCTGTACAGCTCAATTCTTCTGTATAGTGAGCAGACACAGACTCAACCACACCATGGATCCTGTCTCTTTAACACAGCAGAAGTTTCCAAGTACCTCAGCACTGGAAATGCCCTTTCCATCACCTAGCTCTTAGAGAACTGTGGCCTCCAAGTTGTGTCTGATTCCTTCAAGAAAAGAAAACAAATATTCTCACCTAAATGGTAGTAGACATGCATATAAAGGAAGATTCACAAACAAGTGGGTCACTCAGCTACAGTATGGTAGAAAAAAATGAGGATGGGATGACACTAACTTTGAGTATTAAATGATAAAGACCCAAATTTTGTACAACATAAGAAATAGCTGGATTCTTGGACAGGGAGGTAAGCCTAGCTTTGATCCCCCCAACATAGATTCCAAGTGTGAGACTATTCACTATCAAATCCCATATAT
This sequence comes from Neotoma lepida, assembly GCA_001675575.1. NCBI lineage: Eukaryota > Metazoa > Chordata > Mammalia > Rodentia > Cricetidae > Neotoma > Neotoma lepida. The sequence goes on from LZPO01109535.1 coordinate 9,782, forward strand.
AGGACATAGCAACAGCTATGTTAGACAAGAACTACAGAGCTTATTGTGTTTATTAAAACATACTATGCTCTGTTAGACTGGGTTAGCATTTTGATTCTTTCCATATAAACAAATATATAATAAACTTTATTTCTTAGATGCAAAGAAAGAAAGTCATGGATGTTGAGTAGTTTGCTTGAAATACCTTACATTGTGTATGGTAATTGGAAACTAAAGCCTTCTAAATACATATGCAGGATTCTACCTTTGAATGGAGAGAGGCAGAGATAGAGAGATAAACAGATAGATAACAATAGATAGATAGAGATAGGTAGAGAGAGAGGGAGAGAGAAAAAACCAATGGGGAGGGGGCATATTCAGCCATTCCCTGGGAGAGAAGGAAGAAAAAAGTAGCTGGAGGCCAAGGCAAACAGAAACTGAAAGTTGAGTACAGGGTTACAAAGTTAGGGGACACCATATCACAAAACAGCCTGCCTGCCTGGATAAAAAGTATTCCCTGTATACTGCAAGAGGCCTAGACCACCTTAGCAGATGAGCAAACCACGTCAGCAGATGAACAAGCAGCAATGTGCACAAGTGAGGAAAATTTTAAGACCCTTATAGATTCAAAAGTATGAATTATCTTGTTCAGTAAATTGAAAGATCCCTTAGCAATTTTGAAAAGAATTTGAACACATGATTTTAAAGAGGAGTAAACAATAACAATAACAAGTAAGTTATGCTTTTGTTTCCACCCATGCCTGTAAGAGAAAATTTATGCTAGGTACCATTTTGGATGCACCCAGAATTAGTTTAACTCAGCCACAGCACTGCACCACTTGGCACTATTCCAAAATGATGCTATAGAAAATTCAAACTTCCAAAATTATGCATCTGTGTCACATATGCACAGGCCACCCACACAGCAATCTACACCCTCGCTCTTTTCTTCTCCTTATTCCTTCACTCATTTGCTCTTCCTTCCTCTCTCCCTTTATCTTTCTTCTTCTCCCATGGGCTCAGCATTACCAGTAATAATCAGAAACATTAACAGAAAGCAACCAATCATTTCCTAAATATGCACTCATCATAGTTATGTGAAATAGAAGATGATGACTGATTAGCAGCAATATGTAAATATCTTATATTAGTCAGAATACAGTGTCCTGCCCCATTGTATCATAAACATTGCTATTCATTTGCCATTAGGTGTATGCTTCAATAAGGAATGTTCCAACCTATAATGTGTGACAGAGGGTGAATATGGGAGAGACAGAGCTATGTGTCATTTGGTTATCTTAATTCAAACAGCATTTTTCTGAAGTTCAGATTAATCATAACACTAAATGGGATACAGCATAGCAATAAAAATGCATAGTATGTTTCATGCCTCATACAAATATTATGATGTGCCACCACTGCCTGCAAACAAGAGACAGAATAATCTGATAAATGCTTGCTTTTTGATGGCGACCAACTGCATTATCTATCTGTTGCAAATGAGCTAATACATACACGACACTTTTAAAATTTTGCATCATGTCAATACTCAGTTGTCATTTTTTTTATTCTAGGAATTTGAAAGTGAATCATCTCTGCGATGGATGGAAAGGATCATGTGCAGATTGACACAGGGCTCTTTAAGTGAGAACAATCAACATTTCTATAAACATCACTGCACAGGAATAACCCACAAAATATGTCACATCAACACCTGTGCATAGAGACATAGTGATGACACACCAGAGGTTTCAAGAATTTCTTCATGACATGAATTTTATAGAAACACAGGGTCTCCCGTATGCAGAGGGTCTAGTCTGGTCCCATCCAGGTTCCACAGCTGTTGCTCTAAAATTCCTGAGTTCCTACGAGTTTGGTTCAGTTGTCTCTGTAGATTTCCCCATCATGATCTTGACCTCCCTGCCCCCATTGCTCATATAATCCCTCTTCCCTCTCTTCAACTGGACTCTGGAAGCTCAGATTGGTGCATGGTTGTGGGTCTCTGCATCTGTTTCCATCAGTTACTGGATTAAGGCTTTATGATCACAGTTGTGTAGCTGGTCTGTTTGAGGGGACCCTGGCAGTGTGATCAGGATCTATCCCTGGTGCATGAGTCGGCTTTCCAGATCCCACTACCTGTGGTCAGACACCTTGCTCACCCCTGATAAAGTGGGGAGGGGCTTGATCTTGCCTCAGTTGAATATAGCAGACTTAGCTGTCCCCTCGTGGGAGAACTTACCCTATTGTAGGAGGGGGTGATAGGTGGGTGGTGAGGCAGGGGTTAGAAGTGAGCAGGAGGAGGGATGTGAGAGGGGGGTCTGTGGTTAGTATGTAAAATTAATTAAAAAAATAAAAGTAGGGTCTCTAAATTCTAAAGGTCCATCCTCAACCTCTTTTTACTTTCAAACACTTGTAATAGTATAATCATATATGGTTTAATGACAGGAACATATTTTGATAAATGCATCACTAGGATATTCTGCTGTTGGGTGAGCATGACCCAGTGTACTTACTCAAACTCATACAGGACAGGTCAAGCCTCCTCATGATCGCTCAATGCATCCAAGAGATACAGTTAACACAACACAAGATGCAGTGAGGTTGTTGTTGACATCAAAGGCACATTGCCTATAACAGATTTTTTTTTGTAAGCAAAAGAATTCACAAAAACAGCAAGAATTGCAGTATAGTAACATATAACTCTCAGGAGCACCAGCAGCCAGTTATGATGATACCTGCTTGCTTTCTTTATACACATTTTTATTTACCTCCTTATAAATTGTTGGTCCAAGTGGCCACAAAGTTCCCTAGGATGATGTAAGCTCTCTTTGTTCCTTTCCATTGCTCTACTAGTTAATAAGATATTATTTGCTGAAAATATCACACACTTCAGTTGCAAAATACAGAAAAATCAAGCTGTAAATGAGCTAGAAGCTCCCTTACTGCTAGTGCAAGAAGATGCTAAGCAGCATGCTTGGGGAGAAAAGAAATCAACAGTATCACCCAGATGTGAACTCTAATAACTACAATGCCAAACTGACAGGCAAGATGTGCTTGTTGGTGCAATAGTAGCACAGTTATTATTGGGGTAACCAACCTCTCTGATTGGATTTAAGTCCTGATGCCCAAGATGAAATCCATGTCTGGTGTTATAAACCCAGTAGAAAGAAAATAAACCATGGTTGGGTGAGGTTTTAGGCTCATGTACTCTTCTCATGCAGCTAAATTGACTTGACAGAAAACTGNCTTCCAAATATTTATGTTTATAAATATGTACACAAATGTTACTCTCAGTCTTAATCAGAGAGATGTGGTGGTGAATGAGTATGTTCAAGATTGGTCAAAGCACTGAAAAGATGTAATAGTTAGGATGTTTACCTCCAAACAGGACATTTATATCATTCCCTTTCAAGCCTCAATAATTATCACAGAAAAAGAGGGAAGAAAGAACTAAGAGCCATAAAATGGGAAGAATGGCTATGAAATGCTATCTTGTAGACATGGCATAGTCATTAGAACCATGATCTGATAGCAACTCCATCTGTTTGCACTGGGCCTGCTCAACACTGAGCTGCTCAATAGTCAATCTTGGACCAGTGAGGAACTCACTGGCTTCTGTGCTTCCTTGATGAATTAGTGGTTACTGGTGGATTCAGGGAAAAGGGCAACCATCGTCCTCATTGATGTACACACTGATGAACCCACCAAGCTTCAATGGATCGTTCTAAACATGGTTACACAGGTCTTGATTAAACTCAGTGGGTCAAAAAACAAAACAAAAAGATGCAAAAGTATGAAAAGGACTTGTAGGAAGGAGGAGGGGTTGACAAGAAGAACAGGAGATAAGAGGTAGGCAAGGTAAGGGTAGTGGGAGTAAACAGAATGTGTTGAGTGTATATATGAAATTGTCAAATATCAAACAGTACAATTTTTTTTAGAAAATATTGCATAAACCAGTAACATACTTGCTTATTTTCATTATCATGTATTTCGTACCATAGTTATTTAGATATGTGGTGTACTTTTGAAAGACTAGTAGCACATTAGTCTCATTACACAGGGCTCATGACAAACACATAACACATGGCACTGTGACATAATGATGACACAGTGGAATTAGGGAATTGGTGCTGCATTATAATGTTATAGTCCCACCACCATCAGTGTGGGCTGGTTTTGTCTGAAACTTTCTTATATGGCACAGGACTATAAGTGAATGCTCATATTATTGTTTTGTAATATCCTTAAATATTAAAACACAGGTTAGACCTCAAAGAAAACCAACAGAGGATAAATCATGACGTAAAAACTTTTCTGTTAGTAAGCAGTTGCAAAAAGAAAGTAAAAGATCGCAAGATTTCATCTTTGCAAGTTTCCATCAGAACAGGCAGCCACAACTAGCGTATAAGTGGCTCACAGTAGAGATGATGTCCCGCGTCAACAGCCAGATATAGACACCAAGCAAGGAAACTGAGGGAAATTGTTACATGTATGAGAAGGTACTGCAGGAGCGAAGACCAGTGTTAGAAAACTGAAGACAAGTATTTTGCAGTCACCGTTATTTGTCTCTTATAAACATGCATTTTAAAATAACACAATATGGTGGTATTTGTGTTCCATGTTCATGTCGTTCNTTTGAACCATGAAAAGCAACCATAAGAAAGGAAATGCTTGAAGCACATGGAAAACACCAGTAAGGATAAAATTAAGATACTATACTGTTTAAAAAATCAAATATAGGAAAAATCGAAGGAATTTATCATATAATCTGTCCAGGAGATCAAGATACAAAAATGCTAAGAGAGTGGGAAGCAGGGAAGATATATCCAAAAGATATAATTCAAAGAAGAAAATAAGATCATGAGAAGACAGCAAAATGGATGAGCAAATGCAGTTACCACAGCAGTGACAGAATGTTCCTCAGTCAAAGAATGACTTGAGATTCCAAGCACACAACTCAAGAGAAGCCACCAAAGCACCTGCATAAAAAACGTAAAAAGCTAACACTGACTTCCATTAAATCACGGCAACATTTTTTTTAATTTAAGATTTTAAATGTATTATAAGTGTACAGACAATCTCAGTTTCCAGAGACATAAATTAAAATGGACTGACTGAAAATTTGGCAGCTTCTCAACCAAATCCCAGGAAAAAATGGAAATAAAAATGTTTCACTATTTTGAGAAAAAGAAAAAACATATAATAAAGAATAAACACCCAGAAAGTTCTTAATGAACTCAGAATATAGATGCTCTCATATGAAAAGTCTCTCAAATTATTCAATACACTATCCATTATGCAAAGAAAAGTATTTTGTTTGTGTTTCACCAAAGATAAAACTCAATAACAAAAAAGAGTAGATAAGCTGGGAAATCAAATCAAGTTAGTGTATGACTTTCTTTTTTCTTCTTGTTTTTTTGAGATAGAATTTCTCTGTGGGTAGCCCTGGTTATCCTGGAACACACTCTGTAGATCAGGCTAGCCTTTGATTCACAGAGATCTGCCTGCCTCTGCCTCCCAAGTGCTGAGATTAAAGGCTTGTGCCACTACTGCCCAGCATAAATTTTTCTTTTAATATTATATTCTGAGTTCATAGAATATCTCAAATAAAGTATCTAGTACGTATTTCAAATACAACAATAGAATGAAAAATCATAAATGGAAAATTTTGAGCTTGGGGAGATGGCTCAACTAATAAAGTGCTGTGTGAGGACCACAATTTGGATACCTAGAATTCATATTAAATGTAGGCAAGCATAGTGACTGGCTATAATCCTGTCATTAGTGGGGCTGAGACATGAGATCTCTGAGACAAAGTAGCTAGCTAGATGAGTTAGAATTCATGAGTACCATGTTGATGGAGTGAAGCTCTCTCAATAAATAAAGTGGAGAGCGATTGAGGATACACTCAATACCTCAGGCCTCCACAAGTACACAACACAAATGCACAATCACCCATTCAAATGTGTGTTAGCATGCATGCAAATGCTTGTATACCACACATACACAAAATTTAAAAACATATTATTGAAATGAAAATATTTGTGAAACACTTAAACAACATTCATGTCAAGTTGTTCAGGTACAAAACAATAACCTCAGAATTGGGAACAATCTGCACAAACTGCTTTCTTTAACTGTAAGAAAAAGATCTCATGAACTTCAGGCAAAACAAAAGCAGACCGAATTTTAGAGACTAGTGTTCAGCAAAATGGAGCAAATGCCAGCAATTATGCTGGTTTTGGTATGTTCACTAAAATGCAGTTTAAAATAGGAAAACACTTGGAAACAAGAGGAAAATAGCTAAATAAAAATTGATGTTTTAGAATGATAAAGGAAACTGGAGAAATCATCACACCAGATTAAATAGTAAAAAGGGGGGTTCATTGTAATATATGCACAAATACACAGAAATCATTGTGCTCCTTTAAATGTTTCTACATTTCTATATGATTGATGAAGAACATGCACTGTATTTATAAACAGCAAAATTAATATCACAAAGAAAACCATTTTCAAAAGCAGTATTTTATAATAAGAGTACTATAAATATCCCTCTCTCTTGAGTGAAATAGCTTGTTTTTGCAGACATGACACTAAATATGGAATTGTGAGACATGAGTTTTAATCACTTGTCTCAATGACTTGTAACTGAGTGGTTGGCTCATGGCCACCTGGGGCCCCCTCTCTAGGTGTTTGCTTAACTGTTCAAGCAAAAGAGTAAACAAAGCCTTTCCCATGTTACCTTGTTACAACGCTGTACACATTGACAACAAGAAAACAGATGAAATCATTGCTAATGAAGTTTAATGTCTCTTAAACTCCAATTTTAAATTCACAATAGGATAGAAATTAAGAAGAAAAACTGAAATTCTTGCACCAGTCATTTTCAGACTGGGTTACTGCTTCAAAGTGAAGCCAGAGAATTCAAACTCTGCTAAGAGTCACCTGGTATCTCTCCAATAATGGTTCACCCACTACAGAGTTCTCAAAGTATGAATATCTTATACAGAGTAAGTATTTCATGATAATTTAGGAAAATACAGTTAAATAGCTTTTGTCTGTTTATTTTACTGTAAAAATCACAGAGATTTGTCATACATAAGTAGAATTCTGACTTTTTAAAATGGCTAAAATTTGACTGAGGATTCTTGCATTCATTCCTTGGTCATCTTGTGGTATTTATCCTGAAGATACTCAGGGAATTATTGCCACACAAGAACTTTCTATCCTGGGTCACACTGCAGTAGTATAATGGGTGATAAAAACACTGGCTGAAGAATAATTTTAAACTATGGCAGACAGGAGGCGATGACAAAGGAGAACTTTGACATTATCTTCCTGAGTCATTCTATCTCTCCTAATTTCAGGAAAGAAACCTCAGGGGGATACTATTAAAAACCTATATAGTATAATTTTAATAATACAAAGAAACCAAGTCTATAGTATAGATGCTTTTATGAAGCATTCTAATAGCCTGCAAACTTAACAAAACATATCATTTACTTAAATCTCTGTCCCTGGATCCATACATTCCTCCTGCCCAGCGAAATGAGACATGGGCCACATTCTTCGGGCTTCTCCCAAGAGTACAGAATGAAATGTGAGTGAGAGGCACACCAGTCCCACACACAGTAGACAGCTATTAACAGAGTCAAATGCTAGAGCCTGGGGACACTCTTACCAATGTCCACTATGTTGTCAATAAAAATTGCTAAGAAAAAACAATTTTCCCAATAAAAACTACCATATTTTTCATATACAATGGTTTAGTGATTTCTGATTAGTTAAATTTGTAATTATAGAGCAAAACAATTTTACTAAATAAAATGACTTTTTCTGTGAAAAATTCATGTATTCTTTACTTATCAATAATATGAACTATTGGCTACTGAACTTACATAGTGTACTCTGGGGCTAAAGAGTTATAGTGTTTAAAACATTAATGGCTACTACATATATTTTGATTGAGAAAAAACTAACAGAAGAAGTACAGGATAAAGTGCCTTTTGTACACGTAATTACTTCCATCAATACACACTAGACATTATAACTTATTCCCTAAAAAAAA
>LZPO01109539.1:7086-17766 GCA_001675575.1 Neotoma lepida
TGGTTGTGCAGAAATGTGGAACAACAAACCTGAAACTGAATGTAATTTTGAAGCAAGGGCCTGAAGAACGGAATCACAAGAAATACATCCTTTGGCCAGGTCCTGAAGAAAGACCGCTCTGTCCCAAGTAAGATGGATACATCTTATCCAGGGAAGAGCAAGGACATTGTTTTGGCTGGAATCTCAAGCACTGCCCAGAAAACCACCCCAAAAGCCCAGTTCCACATTCTCGGGGGGAGCTCCTCCCCATCCCAACCCCTCCCAGGCTGTAAGGTATTTAAGTCCCCTCCTTCAGAGCGGCCATGTGATTTCTCTCCTGCCTCCCCTTCCCTTGCCTTGCTCTCTGGGGTCCGGAGGACCCACGTGAGAGTGTTTTGCTCAAATATACCTGGTCTTTTACTTTTTATTTCTGCTTGATCTGACTTACTGCATTGGCAGAGAAACCTATTATTGGGGTACAGAAACTTATGAGACATATTGCTGGGTTCCATGTAGAAGAATAAAATACTCAGAAGATATATATATGTATGTATATGTGTGTGTGTGTGTGTGTGTGTGTGTGTGTGTGTGGAGAGAGAGAGAGAGAGAGAGAAAGAGAGAGACAGAGAGAGAGCATAGCTACAACACAGTGGTCAACCATGTGTGACCATGAGTTTGGTCACCACTATCGCAAAGTCAACAAAGACTCAAGACCAAAACACAACCCNTGATCATTCGGGATATCATAATGAGATATCTGCAATACAGATAACAAATTGACCAATTGTATAATGTTTATAAAAGGCTGGAAAGAAAACAGACTATTTCATTTCAATGAACAAGAATGATTTCTGCTTTCCAGTTATCTGAGGCTTGTTGAAGACCTTAATAGATAATAAGCTTCCAGATATCAGATAAGGGCAACTAAGACCTCTCTATACAATCTCTAGTAGAATTGACTTCCTGGCAAACACCGTCTTGGTCTATGCCCAGGCATCTCTTTGAGGAACTTACATAAGCTCCTCATAGAAATGCCTGGGCATAGACCAAAATGGTACCTGCCTATGTGATGCAACCCAATGCTGCCTCTACTTGCTGCAATTTTCCCTTGTGCCTCTGGGTGGTAATTACAGATTGTTTGATCTTGGTCAATAAAATACTATTCAATTTCCCCTAAAGACATCAGAGATGCATTTATTGTAGTAAAAATATTTTCCCATGCCCCTATTTGAATCTCAAGCCTGGATGTCTACTCATTTAATTTCTAGCTATGTACATAGGCTTTTTAACATACAGAATAGGTACAAATTAAAAGTATAAGAACATTACTCACATTTCCAAGGGTAAAGATAGATGGANGTTCAGCAAATTACACCTACCCTTCTGGAGGTTGATGGTGATGAAGCTACTGAAAGTTAACTTCTTGATTTGTCTGCACTGGCTGCCTTCCATCACACAGTCTATGTTCTGAAGCTTGGACTACACAGATGAAGCAAGAAACACCTACATTCAGAATGTGGGAGATGCCTTTGAAAAATCAGTGGAATTTTATTGTGATGTCTAAATCACATGTCTCAGACATATCACACTTCAACCTTTGCTCTCCAAGGCATCCATCATAAGGGAGGATTTCTCTGAAAAGCTTGAAGCCACCTTCTTTTCATACCTCCTATGTTATTATAGAGTTGTGTCTTTCTATATAGCAACCTACTGGGCTGTTGACAGTCAGTTCACCTGTAGAAGTAGCAGCCTTAAGAGAGACACAAGGTTCTTTCACTCATCCAATGGTCAAGCCATTCAGCATCATTGATACATTCACAAAGAATGGGAAAGAATTTGTACACTGGTTCAGGATCATGTCTACCTGGAAATATGAATCCATTTGTAGCCTTAATATTTGGTGAGATATAAGCTCTAAATTTAGAAGCTGAATATTTTCTCTTTCCTCCAATGTATTATATCACATGGAAGCAAACAACAGCTTAAATAAATATGATTATAAAATATAATTGATCCTATTATGACATTGTTAGTAAAACAGCCTTTCCAACAAATGAGGTAATACATACTTTATGTCAAATATATTAAAACCCCAAGACCTCTTTATTTTATTATAACTTTTAATAAGTATGGTAAGGTAGATTAATTCATCTACTNACATATAAAGAAAAAGTATTAAAATGATTAAGTTTTATGGAATATGAGCATGTACCAAGTTAAGAGTTATGTGACATAGAGAAATAGCCCCCACACAAAGGGTATCTAACTCAGAGGACCTTAGATACATACATTAAGAGTTCAGTGATAGAGTACTTGAACAAAGAGCCATGAGCTGTGGAGGACCTCAGAAAAATCACCAACATAATGCAAACAAATTGTTAAATGAGAGTGTTGTTAGCAGTAAGGAACACATGTTATAAGTTCTTAAGTTTCAAAGTACAAGAGTATGGTGCTGCCACAGGGAAGTTAGTAATTCATCGATATTAGACACTAGTAGAAAACAAGTAGTTGGAAAAGCTAGTGAAAGTAGCTGTAGTAATAGGCATTAGGGCTAGGAGGAGGGATGTGGTGTGTGTATGTGTGTGTGTGTGTGTGTATGTGAAGCTGTAGCAATAGGCATTAGGGCAAGGAGGAGGGATCATCCAGCATGAATATCAGACAGTGACTAAATTATTCTAGATGTAGTCAAATATGTATAAAGGACTATAGTTGAAAGTAAACCACAATGTTAGGTAGAGCAGATGAGAAGGACTCTGCCACCTTCACTGAAAATGTTTTATGAGTTACTGTCTTCCGCTGTATCTCACAGGCATTTAGCTGTATATTGGCTTGTGGTGGATGGTGCTGAATGTCGTTAATGTCTTTCCTTATTCTCATCATCAGTTCACATTCAGAATAAGAAAAACATGGAGCTTGGGACAAACTGGCTTTTATAAAATAAGAATGCAGATGATGACATAATCAGTCTCTATAATGTTCATCTGTGTGTCTTTTATCTCAGTTGTCTGTTGGATCTCTACACTTCAAAATCCTCTTTGTCCTCCCTGTAACATGTCCAAAATGGAATTCTTCTTTCTTCTGGGTAGCCACCTTCCCCATGTTTCTTGAATGTACTGCATGACAATTTAACTATCTCAACTGCTTAAGGTAGAACTGTTTTTCCATATATAAAAATGACTACAATATTTCTCACTCAAGAAAATAGAATGGATCATTAATTACATTGGTTCATCAGATATGAATTGGATGATGCTAGAGAAATCAGAACAAATAGTAATCCTGTGTAGTCTTTTGTCATTAGGTTCAACCAGTTCTTTGTTTTACCCTCTCCCTTCCTTTTCATTGCTTCTGTCTACACCATGACACGGATTCTACAGCACCCCCTTTATTTCATTAGGAATCACCTGTNTTTCCATTCTGACACGGAGAAATGTACCTAAAAGATGATTGTTGCTTACTGGTCTCATGCTCAAGTACCTACTGGATCTTCTGCATTTATGCTCAAAAGAACAAATTCCCCTTTTTGGCTTTGTAGGACTAGATTGGCCAACATCTCTTTATCAGATGTTATCACCTGCTATTCCTGGCTTTAATACTGCATCAGTCTAGATTGTCTGTCTGTAATTGTTTCCTAATGAAATAACAGCATAATCTTTTGAGTGCTCCCTGCTACTGAACCCCCCTTAGAACTTAACTGTGCACCTATTCCATGACACTATTAAGCATTTGAGTTCATGCTGCTTTTGCTACCTCAATTATGGGTTTGTACTGCTGAATGTATTCATCTGACTTAGTCACTCCTTAGGATACAGAATATCAATGTCATATGTTATTTATATGAAGTGTATTGTCAAATATATGTTAAGGGCTGTGGGCATGGCATAGGCATAGAAAGCTTGCCTCTCCCAGATAGCTCTGGCATTGTAATAAGACATGTGTGCAGACCTACTTTTTGTCCCACCAAGCACTGTGAGTGAATGAAAGAATCAATAGACAAAATCTATTTGAAAAGAAATATATGATGAGAGATGTATTTTTCCCACCAAAGTCTCTTCTTATTACATTGCTGCCTGATCTCCCTTTCTCCACATCTAGAAAGAAAAAAAAAAAGATCAAAACAAACAACAAACACCCAAAAGGAACACAAACAGAAAGCCCAACTTTCTTGTAACTTTTCTACTTTATCAAATGTAAATCAGTGCCATCCCCTTCCTCACTAAGTGAAACAAATTCTAGTGTGTGGTAGAATCAGCATTCTTGGGCTTCAAAGTCTTCACCCAACTTAATAGAATCAGTCTCAGAAAGTCTCAAGGTTTGCTTCCCTAAGCATTTTAAGGTCATACATAAACATTTCCTGACAAGGACTATTTCTGGGGAAATTTAAATTTGGTGATGTTCTCTATGCTTTTATATTTTTCTGTCTTTGAACATGAATTTAATGTGTTATATAAACTTTTATGTGTGGCAGTAGAGAGAACAGCAAAATATGTAGAATGAGATGGAGGCTCACTTCATTCTTACTGGATTTAGAGTTCAGAGATGGGTCATATTCCTCTTGAAGCCCACCTGTTGATTAATTTGAGGAGTGGGGCTAAAAATCCAAACTGAGTGCAGAGAAATGGCTCAGTGAATAATGCACTTGCAACTGTTTGGACCTGAGTTCAAATCCGCAGAATTCATGTAAAGCTGGCTGTGGTAGTGTATACCCATAACTAGTGTTCTTTTGGAGAAATGGAAGATGGAGACAGGTGAATNAATCCGTAGAAGCTCACTGACCCGATAGCCTAGTGTTCCCAGTAGTGAACAACAAAGAGACGCTGTTCCCAACACAAGGTGGAAGTTGAGGACTAATATCTTGTCTCTGACTTCCACAAGTGTGCCAAGACACATATGTGCCTCCATTCATACACATGAACACACACACACACACACACACACACACACACACAAACCCAAACTGGTATATATAGTATGATCCAAATCTGTAAACAGTTCATTTAACTAGTGTTTGGTCTCCAAGTTAGTAAAGCAACACCCTTCATCTGCTGATGTCCTATGGAAAGTCAGTGGATGAGCAGTGAGGGACATACAGTAGGTAAGGAATATCAGTTCCTGGATGTGATGTACTTTATCTCTTCCTTTGTCACTTTCCATGGTCTTCTAGTCCCAGCAAACATAAATAGACAAAACCAGCAGCCAGGGCTCCCCTGAGTCCTCTGGTTGGTAGCCCAAACTCTTTTCCCCAGCTTCTCCTGAGTGGTCACAGAGGTGTGGGTTCAGAATCTATGATGCCTGGGGCTGACGCAGTTTGCTCAGGAAAGAAGATGCTGCCATTTCGGTAACTATCAGGTCATTATCATGGTGGCTCCTTCCTACTGTTGAGAGTTCTCTGCTCACTCCTTTATTTTCTCATGAAAACTGATCTTTTTCCTACTACCCACCAAGCATAAAAGTAGAGTAGGATGTTGGCTTTCTCCCACCCCCGTTTTTCCTGATTTTTTTTTCTCAGTAAACTAGACATTCAAAGAATTGGAGCCTCCAGGATTTGGTCCCAGCTGTATTATAAGTGAAATCACTTCCTTTCTACAACTAAAGGCACTTTCATTGCTATTATCTTACAAAGAGGCCACATCCAAACTTTCTTCTGCCTCAAACCAGATGTAATTGAATAAATGAATGTCCATCACTTCATTTACTCTTTAAAATGCAAATAACTATCTTACACACAAATTAGAATAGCTCTCGTTTTTCATTAAAAGAACAATTGTTCACAAAATACACTTGGATATCAGGATACTAGTTTTCATAATTAGACCCTAGGAGTATGTAGGCAAAAAAAAATGACTTCTTAAAATTCTAGAGTTAAATGTCACATGTGTGGTTGTGAAAATGCAAAACTTAGGCATGAATGATCAACGCAGTTACCCCATATATCTTTNAAAAAAATGCTAGCTTCCTACATAGCATGATTTTAAGTAATAATTATCGTTCCTGTTAATTACTTAGCTATTGCACCCCTAAATTATTCACTCAGAACAATGACATTAATAACATCTTGCTTGGAATCATAAGGGAAGAAAGCAGCTTGCTAACCCTTGAGCATTCTCCCCTCTCCTTTTGATTCAAGGCTCATTCATTCAGGATTTTTCCAAGTCAGCTTTGAATCAAGCTTTTCATGGGATGAATCAAGGGTGACAATAAACACGAGAACTGCACAGCTTCATACATTGTTTGTATATTCAGTAATTTCTATACTCTGTTCACCTATACTTTCATGATATAATAACTTCTCAAGTAAATATTTTTTTTCTAAATGATAAATAGAAAAGAACAGCTGAGCTTCAAAAAGTCACTACTTTGTGCAAAAAAAATTAATGTTCCATTTTCCGGTCATATGCCCCACTGTTCATTCCATTCTTTTATGTACTCGTTTGTCCTTTATGCACTGAACAAAGATTTATCAGCCAGCAACTGGAAGTTAACTGCTATAGTTCATACTGTGGCCTTTAAAATATCTCAGTCTTTGGAGACAGTGCAAAGATAATGCTTTAAATGAAACGAGGAGGCGGGGACTGACTGCGCTAGATGNGGGTGCAAGCATTTCACAGAGGGCTGGATAACTGGAATGGAGTGCTAAGGACACGGAAGTTAGTAAAACAATTTAGTGGGGGAAGAACACAATCTTGTCCCAGTGTGCTGATTTCTTTATTCCTGCAATAATACAGTGGATACCAGAGCCGGCCTGCAATTTTGCTAAGCATAAAACCCATGTCATCTAGAGGTGTCATTCCCTAGCATTCCCTCCAGATCATGTTAAATGCTGGCAGTGTGCTTAGGCTTGGTGAAGGAGTTATTAATTACTTGCAGATTCCACTAGAATAGCCTTTAGACTTTGGCCTTTCTTGCTCTTCCTGCCNGTATGTAATATGATGCCNAGAGAACCNNGCCTTGTGGCCAACCGGCAATAAGTGTGGTCTGAACAGAAAGAAANAGGGAGCCTGCAGCCCCGGTCTAGGAGGGAATAACACCTAACTAGCACCATAGAGTGCCTAAAAATGTTCATAGAAGGGAAAATTCCTTTGTTACTTAAGGCATTGCTTTTCCCTTTTGTGTTATACAAATGGAGTAAACCNGAACATGGTGGAAGAAGGAAGCATGTCTGAGCCATGCACACCATGTACGCTAAACTCTGACTCTGATAGCAATCACCTAGAAGACACCCAGAGAAACTCCANCTTTACTTCCTGACAAAAGCAGGCCTCTTCCTGCATTTTAGCAATCAGCCAAATCCAAATGACAACAGTAATATCAAACAATTGATGTCTCTATTATGGGAGGGAAGGCACATTTTCTTTCTACTTCACTCTTCCTCTCTGCCTTCCTACAACACAGACAGGAAGAGAACTGCCATCATAACCTTACCAAAGCCAAACTAAGGACATCAAAGTTATGGCATAAACTGATGAGAAAATANTTTATTTTTATGAAGTAGCGTCTGCTAGATGACAGACAGAACTCTAAGAATTTGACAGTTACTAACTCCTATGATGTTTGTGTGTGTGTGTGTTTATGTGTGTGTATATGTAAACATGTTTGTATGTAAATGAATGCATGTATTTGTGGGGGATGGGCTGCATTTGCATATACGTACCTGTGCTTTTGCATATGGAAGCCAGAGAGCAACTTAAAGACTTGTTCCTCAGGAGTGGTCCACATTTTTTTTAAGTCTCTCATTCTCCTAGGATTCACTGACTAGACTAGGATGGCTGGCCAATGATTGCTCAAGAGTCATCTGACTTTGCCTTCCTGAAGACACCGGGATTCCAATGTGTGCCTCCTCACCCAGTTTTTTATGTGGGTTCTGGAGATGTAACTAAAGGTTTCATGCTTATAAAATCACCAACTGAGATTTTTCCTTATTCCCTAATCATGCAAGTTTCCTAAGAACTCGATGATATGGGAGCTACTATAATCCCAGGTTGTAGAAATGGAAAAGGAGCCATATAACATTAAATAACTCGGAATCTTACAGCTTCTGAGTCTCTATGCTGTGTCCTTTATCTCTGGCCATCATGGATTCATCATTTGCAGTGCTAACTCCTTGAAGGAAGACACAAAACATTCCATGACACAGTCAGTTATAATGAGAGTGAAGATGTTACCACCATCTGGCTGTTCTGAGACCGGCTTGTAGAAACGACGATCTAATGAAAGCATCTAGCGTGAATTTGGATCCCATGGGCTGTGTGGTTGGTTTTGATCAGCAAGTTGCTTAGCTTGCTAATCTGCAAACATCTGTTTCTTTATTTCTTATCTTCTGGGTTTATGAATTGGGGAATCTCAAAGGCCTGGAACTCTAGCAAGTTTAAATATTATGATTTTATAAGAGCGCTTCCCCAAGTAATCCCCTTAAATGGTTGCTCCACAAGATGTTATATTTTAAGAAGTCTTCCTGGGAAATATTAGATTATACAAAGTCCTTCTCAAAAGTTTAATATAAAGATGTCCAGTGTAGGGGCTAGAGAGATGGCTTAACTGTTAACAACACTTGTTACTCTTGCAGAGGACCAAGGTTCAATTCCCAGCATCTGCACCGAATGGTTCACAACTGCTGCAACTCCAGTTCCAGGGGATCCAACACCCCCTTCTGGCCTCTGCGGGTACCTACATGCATGTAATACACATATATTCAGATGTGTATATGAGGAGAGTGTTGCTGCATGAAATATAATTGTAGAAATGATCATCATTGTGTATTCCAAGTTAAAATTTTTGGCCTTGGACAACTTGAAATAATATATTCTGATAGAACCATTCATAAAGGAGTTGTTTTGGTTTTTTTTTGCATACTGTGGGTATCTTTGGTTCATGTAGTCATATATCATAAAGAAGAAGAATAAAAAGACAGAAAACACAAGTGTAACTCTGCTAAGTGCAACTTCCCTTTTCAGAAAAGAAACGAACTGATTTATAAGTCATTTCTAAGCTTTCACATTTGAGTTTTGTTTGGATGGTTGTTTTGGAGACTGGGTCTCACTGGGTAACCCAGGATGGCTTGGAACTTGCAANCCTCCTGTTTCTACCTCTCTTGGTTTAGGATTCCAGATGTGCCTCACCACACGCATCTTCACATTGGTTTTTAAATTCTTTATAATGTAGTCTAGGATTCTGATCTAAAACTTACCTATTCCTGGCTTTGGAGAGATCTGCCATGATCTACTGTTTTTCTACTGAGCTCTGTATGATCTAGTACGTGCTCATGTTCCTATGTCTTCTTCTCTAACCTAAAACTGTAACTATCAAAGATAAAGATGAAAGGTACATCTTCTTCCATCCATCTAATAGACATCTTCTTTCATCACTTGAAAGAAGTGGGAGGGCAACCTTTATGTGTACTGATAAAAAATAAAATCACATTTTTCTTAATGAGCTCATGAGCAGAGAAATGTCTGTTGTGGATAAACAGCACTGCAAATACTAAATAAATATGCCTGAACATCTCTACCACAGAGCAGGCTCTCATTAACTTTGCTGTTTCACTATTTTGGGTTTCATCAAACATGAAACAAGAATCTTTAATAACTTGCTTGATTACATTACACTCGAGGCTCTGAAAGGACTGCGGGATTTAATAAGAGGTGCAACAAAGCATTATTCATTGGGATATTTTTAATTAAATATTCCAGTTAGGTTTTTAAAAATGTGACTTAAAGATCTTAAAGATAATAAAGGCCTGATTAAGTCAACCAGTTCAGTCTGGGTCATGTATGGACTTGCTTAGTATTAAAGCTGTTTCTTGTACAGTCTGATAAAAATACGCCTCAATTGAAGTCAGCATTTTCCATCTCTGGAAAATAGTACCTTAGGGATGCTTTATTTTGAAACACTGGTTCTCCCCCAGTGAGAATGTGCTCACTTTCATTACTGGAAGTTAGATCTGCTTTTTAAATGAATGGAGGTTTGGATTCTTCATTTCATTTGTAAGGAAAGGAGATGATATCAGATTCATATTAATTACCTTTGTTGATGATTCTTAGCTGTTTTACGTGAAGAGAATAAAAAGATGAATTAGAGGAATGCCAATTTGNTTCGAGAAACTTCCTACCCTTTCCATAAATAAGCAGCTGAAACTTAAAAGTTCTAAGGAGTGTTCACTTTCCTGCTACTCACAAACAAAACTTCTAGTAAAGGAGTTAAAAACGGAATGAAACTTGGGTCTTGCTATGTTCTCCAAGAGTAAAACAAAAATTGACTCCATCTANGGAAGGGTTTTGACAGTCAATTAGAAAAAGAATTACAGGCAGTTGGATGAATCAGAGTAAAATGTTATCACCTCAATTAAAAAAAAAAGAACTGAGTATGAGATATCCTGGCACTGGATTTTAAGACAGTTTTGTTATGCAGGTGAATTAACTTGATTCTCAATGGGTCAGTAGCTATATGGTGAATTCCTTCTTCTCTTGGTCTTAGCTTGATTGATGAAAACTTACCTATGAAAATACAGGGGCTAACTATCGTCACTTGGAGTTTTCAAAAGGGTAAATCATCTGGGTTCATAATTTGTGACTTGTCTTAACGAATCAACACTAGTAGTTATCATTATAACAGCTACTAGCAAAAGCAAATCGTGCTGTGCCTTTCAGTACACAAAGCACAGTTGATGGTAGCTACTGAGCCCTTGAAAGCAGCCAAATCCAAATA
>LZPO01109540.1:6132-17749 GCA_001675575.1 Neotoma lepida
TGACCTGATCCAGTGATCACAGGGATGAATACCCTACCTGCCACCATGGAGCCCCCATCCAGTGATTGATGGAGACAGATGAGGACACTTAACCGATCTCCAGGAGCCCTATNGATGGGAGACAGGGGGCCCTCTATGAGCAAGGGACTAAGAGATCATGATGGGAGGGTGCGCAGAGATGGCCAACCAAACTAGTGGAGATGCATGAGCAATGCACAATTCTTAAAACCATTTACTATCATTAGCTCACCTTAGACCTCTTCTTTGGTTTAAATGTTACAACATTTCAGTTGAAATCTCCAATTTAAAATTCTAAGTATGAGCCTTTCAGCTTAAGTAATCTGCTATGTGTCTTTTGACAGTGTTCAGAATAAACATGTATAGCATCCTCTGAGGATTGAGCTGAAGTACAGCATAGACCATGGAGGTCAGTTCGTCTTTGCCATGACCTTCTTTATCAACAATGTAGGGAGCATTCATAAGTCAAATCAATCAAACAAATGATTCCCAAAAGACTGACATAGATACAAAGGATTGCTCTCCTGAATTTCTCTGCCTTATAAAACATATTGTACTGCACACTGATTTATGAATGCAAGAAAATGCTTATACTTATTAACAAAAATAGCAAAATTGATTTCACTCAAACCCAAAGAAATCACTATAGATTCAAAGTAAGAAGGAAAACCACAGGGAGACAGCTGAATACCTACAATTTTATGTTCAAATTAATTTCTCAGAGGAAAAAGTAGATATATACTCTTGCTAAAGAATTTATGTTGAAAGCACAAATATGTGCATTTTATATGGTGAGTGAAGAATGAAGGCAAACTAAATGGTAGGTATAATTATTTGAGCCAAATTTTCCTCTAAGTCAAAGATGATAATTTTCAAATGAATTACTAACAGATTTTATAAATTCATAAACATCCCAAAAAGAATTTCAGAATTGACATAATTATCATATTTATAAATGCTAATAAATTCACATGTTAGTTTGAGAGTAGAAATAGAATACCGCTCATAAATAGTCCAATAGCGGGATTAGAAAACATATGTATTTCTGGAGTTTTTTCATTATAATAAAACTGCCTAAATATATGAAGCTATAGTTCTCTAAAAGACCAGGGACATTTTTCGTCATGAAAAATATAGACAAGCATAATATCATTGAGGTAAAGGGTTAATAGAGTGATGTATTGAAGCTTAATTTTAAGCAAAATAAAAACAAAGCATTTCTAAGCTTCTAAAATCCAATACAGAGTGAAAAAAACCTAGCAAAAATAATACGGGATTAAAATAAATGCATTTGGCAAGAGGATGAGTTGAATCTGGGGTTTCTAAACTATTAGGCCCTTCTCTATCTTGCTGCACTTCTCCCACAGGAATGGTTGGAGAAGTCCTCAGCATATGTTCCTCCATGCTGAACGGTTAGCACAGAGTGGTATTAACATAATCTGCATTTGTTATCTTTCTCTCATATTTACAGTTCTTGGATATAAACATATATGTAGTCCTCTGTGCATGAATGTGAGAAGCCATCTTCTTTACAACCACAGGTCAGTCTTAANGCGATATACTGGTATCAGTTTCCTTGGTGGTGATCAGTTTGGTCATTTTGTTAGGGTCTTACGGTATCTATTGTGATGAGAAATCGGCTGGTGTGTAGAAAGAAGAGTTTCTAGAATTTGAAATTATGCAAACTGAAGAAATTGATTGATTTCTGATTCTCACCCTCATTGCTTCTCTAAGATACTCTGAATTGGTGCAGTTGTTTTACTGCAAGTCCAGAGTTGGAACTAGCCTTAGAAATACAGATTGAAATAATGGCAGAACTATAAAAACATTGAATTGCAGAATCACTTTTCTTTAAAGCTACACTGGTTTTAGTTTCTGATTTGTGCAATAATAAATTCATTATATTTAAAATTATTTTGATTTAATTTTTCTTTTATTCTCCACTGAAAGCTTATTCAATAGTATCAAGGCATATTGTCTTCAAAAGCTTAGAATATAGCTTTTGTTACTGGTGAAAGATTAAGTGACATGGTATTTTATCTCAAGTTCAGAAGTCCCAGAGTAAGGCTTCGAATAATCCCGGTGACATATCCTAGGCCCCAGGAAATGGTAACAAAAATCGATTATGAGGATTGTGTAAGATAAAACCTCTCTACAGTGAAGGTAACAATGGAATGAGGAAACACTTGCAAAGCAGAAGAAAGTCTTTGTTAGCTACCCCTTGTTTCTGATATTACTACACACTATAGAGAGAATTCAAAACATTAAGGACCCCACATCACCTAATCAGTAAGTGCATAGAGATGAGTTGCCGAGACAATGCTTAAAAATGAAATTCAAATAAAAAAGAAATCTATGACTAAATGGTGTCCATCTTCCATCTGGGAAACCCAAATGAAAGCTATACTGAAATTTTATCTNACTTTAATCAGAATAGCTGTCAACAAGAAACCAAATGACAATACTAGAGGGAAATGTAAATTAGTGCAAGCACCATGGGAATCAGTAGGAAGGTTCCTTAGATTATAAAAACAGAACCACCATCGGATGCAGCTGTACCTCATCTGGGTACTTACATACGGGAATTCCATTCATCACAGTGCAGGGCTTTCTGCACACTCATGGTTAAGTGCAGTACCTTTCACAATAAACGATTTATGGAATTGGTCTAGGTGTTCACCATTAGATTAGAGAATAACAAAATGATGTGGGTATGNTTAATTCAGTACTATTCCATTGTTAAGAANAATAAATTGTAATTTTCAGGAGAAGAAAATGGATGGAACTGGAAATCATTATGCTAAGTGGAAGATGCCAGGTCCAGGAAGACAAATATCATCTTTTCTTTCATATNCACTCTAGACTTAAAATTTAAGAATAAGACTTGAGAGAAAAGTCGGGGCTATTTAGATAAAGGATAGGGTCCAGGAGAGGGTAAAGAGTATGTATGAATAAGATCAAATTACATGCTATGAATACATGAGTATTTCATAATGAAACCCGTAATTTTAATTTGCAGAGAAAAACTGAGTGAAAAGTATGATCCAGTCTTCTGTGGTTTCTTTATCAATTTCTTAGCACTTGAGTGAAATACAAATGAATGGAACAAAGATTTTGAGACCAAGTTTCTCTCTTTCGCTCAGACTGAGTTTGACATTGTTATTTTCCTGCCTCGGCCCCCTGGTACCAGGAAAAGCAATTCTGAGAAGTGAGATGTTTCCAGAAGAGTGTAATNTCTTACCGCAAGATTTAAAAAATGAGGAATAATACCCAGGAAGAAGTGAAATATTTAGAAAGCAAGTTTACCGTATAGCAAAAATTCACAGGCTCTAATTTACAGAAAAGGCATAAGCCAAATAAGTTACCTTTTGGAGAAAACAAGCATTCTGAAAAACATGATTGAAAAAGTTTATCAGAAAACAACCATACCAATAAGGGAGGACAATCTGATTAGACTTTATATAAATAATGTTTGAAAAGCTGTTTCATGCTGGACTGCTCATTACCCTGGTAATTAGACTTCTTCTTTATGCTAATGTTATTGTTTTTCATAAGTGATAATTTTAAAAGATAACAGATGTTGGTAAGGATATTGGCAGGAACGTGGGTTGATATAGCTATTCCAGAAAACACTATAAAGTTTCTAAAGAAATTAATATGAGATCAAACTTGTGATTTAGTAATCCCTCTTATGGTTAGAAACCTTAAAGAAATGGAATCACTGCCTGGTAAAGCTTTGTGTAGCCTCATGTCCTCTGAATGATCAGTTATAGTAGCCAAGGTTCTCAAACATTCTGTCTGTTGAGAGAAGAGAATACAAATACGGTATACTCAAATATTATTCANTCCTAAAAGAACAAGCTTCTGCCATATGCCACACATAAATGAGCCTAGACATTATGCTAACCGAAATAAGAAAAATTCTTTTATCTTCTGAGATANAAAATCTGCAGAAATGAAAGTATACATAGATAGATACCATTATCTTTACTTGGAGAAAGAATGGGGGGGGAAGTATTGAGTTGTAGGTCAGGAACACAAAGTATCAGATGCACAGAATAACTCCAGATTTAACGTACAATATAAAGATTATAGCAAAAACGTGTCATTAGATGTTAGCTGTTTTGGAAACACAGAGGACTGACTGGTAACTGGAACAATACATATGTTAATTAGCTTAAGTATAATAGTTATATTTTAAACTATGTGCATTCCACAATTTGCTATTAACCTTAAAGTAACATAAGAAAAAAATATAGTGATAGAGTCCTAATGATGTATATAGTAACAAACCCAGCAATAATACTATCAATTAGAGTTGAGCTCTGAGGTTCCAACTCATCCTTCTTTGGGGAAATGTTAGGGTAGAGAGACAAGGCAGCATTCTGAAGATATGCAACAAGAATCCACTGTGAAAGGTGAATCTGTTTAGNAAACAGAATCTGGATTAGGCAGCATGCAAATAAGTGTGGATTAAATTGTGCCCCCTGCAAAAATATGTTGGAACCTCAACCCCAGAATCATACATGATGATCACTGAAAAAGGAGTCTGAAGTGAGGTTGTTAGGGTCGGCCCTACAATATACAATATAAAATATGACTCATTCTTCCAACAAGAGGAAACATAGACACAGAAGCATACATGCACAGGTAAAATCAGCAGATGGAAATGAAGCTAGAAATCAGGTCCTCATATCTAAGAACACCAAAGATTGCTAGTAAACCACCATAAGCTGTTTAGGGTAGGTGGCAGATTCTTTCTCCCAGTTGCCAGAAGAAAACAAATGCTGATGCCACATCTAAGACTTCTGGCCCCTACAACTGTGAGTCAATAATTTTCATTATGTAAAGCTAATGGTGAAAGCCNCGAGATTGNAGGTCAAAGCTGTCTTGTCTGTCTATGCGCTGATGCCTCTATCAGAAATGACCAGGTAGGCAGGTAGGTCTACTTACCCCTTACCCCCTTTACTCAGGGATATAGGAGTTCAACACATTTTTACTGTATCTTTNCTTTTTCCTCTTTCTTTTATGTAATAAGTCATTTCAAATTCAGAGTATTGATATTCTGATTTGTAAATTATTAAGGGTTAAAGGGGTCGTAATATGGGAGACATATCAGAATATTTGGGTCATTTTTTAAAAATACACAGTTGGGCTACTTCTCTCAGCAGTATGAACAAGTGATTGAGTCTGTCTGTACANTTTAAGACTCTAAAATTAAATCTAAAACCAAGATTTCAATGGTAATGATGAGATGCAATATTATAAAATATTCTGAGGTCTAATTTTTTTCACTCTGTGGTTACACTGCTGTAACATGAATGACATCAGTAGTGTAAGAGCAAGGATGCTCAGGATAAAAAACATTGCACTTATCTACAATAAATATTTAATGGAAAAAGAGTTGTAAACAGTCTGGTGGAGATGAGCATAGAACAGTCGGAACGACCCAGAAAGTTTTTTCAGTTTGTAGCAATAGCCAGAACTCTTAGTTCTTATATTTTATAACAGTATGTTTCATGAGCTCTTAGCAAGAGGATACTTGCTGTTCTATAACTGTGGCAGTTTAATGTGACACTGACATTATCATCTAATTACCTTAATTTCTTTTGTAAAATAATATATTGAGAGCACCGAGCTTCTGAAGGTTCAAACTTGACAAATATCTTATGAATTCTTTCCGTAAATGCTGAGGGTTACAAAATGAAATTTAGTACATACGAGCTCCTAGAAGCTATTTACCACTTTAACATTTAACAAGCCATACATTAGCATTTTAAAAGGCATAAAAAATCTACATCTATAAGCGATTTTATTTAATAGGTTAGCTAGCAACGTAGGTTCTATCCAACAGAAGGGGAGCAGTGCTAATAAAATGAATACTGAGCTCAGTAAAAGTGATTGATACAACAGGAGCTTAGCTGGTGATTGGAGGGCAACTTTCGGCTACATGTGGTGGTTTTATTTGTTCCTAAAATTCATTTTTGCTCCATAGCCTCAAATAATTAGGATTGATAATCTGATCAGAGACAGAAGCAAGGGAAATGTGACCTTCCAATGTGTGACCACCTTGAGAGGACCATGCTTAATTTTAAAGCAACATTTAGTTCATCGTATAGTAAACCATGGATCTGACAAAGGAAATAAGCCCCGTGTTTACTCTGACCCTGTGTTCATGAGATGTAAAACAAATAGATCAACAGTTAATCTAGTGACAACATTAAATAGAGGTAAATTATCAAACAAATAAGATAGTGAGAATGGAATAGAATATTCTTTTTAATTAATTAGTTGATTGATTTTTAAAAGGTTTTTTTTTTTCATTGTGCATACCAATCCCAGTTCCCTCTCCCTCCCCTTCTCCTATCCCACTTCCCCTATCTCACTGGCCATCCACTCCTCAGAGAGGATAAGGCCTCCCTTGGGGAGTCAACAAAGTCTGCCATACTAAGTTGAGGGAGGACCAAGCCCCTCTCCTTGTGTCAAGGCTGAGCAAGGTATCCCACCCTAGGGAATGTGTTCCAAAAAGCCATTTCATGTACCTGGGATAAGTCCTGGTCCCACTGTCAGGGGTTCACCAAACAGATCTAGCCACATAACTGTCACCCACATTCAGAGGGCCTACTTCGGTCCCATGCATGGAGCAGAATATTCTTGTGCAATTATTTTTTTCTTTCCCCTTTGAAAGTGGTATGGATCATGGCAAATAGAGTAACTAACTGTAAGTTACATCCGTAACTAGCAGCCTAGTGTACAAAATTAACTTTTCAAACAGTGTTTCTCAACCTTCCTAATGCTATGAACCTTTAATACAGTTCCTCATGTTGTGATTACCCCAACCATGAAATTATTTTTATTGCTACTTCGTAACTGTAATTTTGTTACTGTTATGAATAGTAGTGCAAATATCTGATATCCAAGATANCTGATATGAAACCTCCAAAGAGGCCATGACCCACAGGTTGACAACTACTATTTTAGACTGAGAATTTTGAATCTTTTGTGAAGCCTGATTAACAGGATAAATGAGAATTTGGAATTAAAAGTGGACCCACAGTAGATGGCAGGAGTATAATAAAAACTTTTATAATAAAAACTTAGGGATATTGGAAAGAACTGCCCAAACGAGAGCATTTCCAAGCATTGGCTGTGCTTGCTATTGCCAAAGGGAACAACTCAGAAACAGAAATCCCAGTTGAGGAATCCTGAAAGCATGAAATCCTGAGCAGAAACACTTCTTGCCAGGTTTATTATCCTTCATAAGGTATGTTTTTAAGTATCTTTGCCATAGAAATTGATTGATTATCTGAATATAAGTCAGTAGAACTGCCATCATTGCTAGGATGTGAAAGTACCCTGATGTCTTCAGTAACTTAATCATCTATTATTACCCTTTAGCATATGATATCATGGTATTAATGTGTTTTGTATGTATATTATCTATACTATCAATTGGAGGTGCTAAAGCTTTTTTTTCATAAGAAATGCTTTATTGCTTATATATCTTATTGGGTTGCAAAATAGTACAACTACTTTGCAAGTAATTCAGGAACTTTAAAGATAATTTATAGACTCTATGAATACACTTATATGCCACCCAGAAAAAGGCAAAATCTAAGGACAGAACTCTGAGCAGTGGGTTCCATGGGTGCAGATGGGGCAACGGTTTGGTATCAAAGAAGCGGGGCAGCTCTGTTAGGAGATGGGATGCTTTACTCCTCTGCTGAGGTGGTGGAAACATACCACACACCATAGAAAGCTGTCACAATGTGTTCACTCATACATCTAATGGGAAATTTATACATATACCTTCTGATACAACCTGGATTGTTAAAGGCATTATACNAAGAAGAAAGTGAAGACTACCTATTCCCTCATCCCTCAGAAATATTAGCTATCAATATTTTCCTTCTTGTGGCAGGATTCTAGGATTAGGTGTACATCAACACATTTTTTTTCTAAAAAAAAAGATAGGATCTCAATTTATAAGCTGCTTCATAATTGTTTTCAATAAAGTATGTATCATAAACAACCTTGATTTTTAATGAAGACTCTTAGCAGCATATTTGGTAGTAATCACATTCTTTGCTTGTGTTAATAATCTACTNTTATATTTATANTGCTGCTAAGTATTTAATTATGGAATAATATTCTCATCTATGCTTACCTAAATATTTATATATCTATATGTACTTGGGTAGTGGTTTTTGTAGATTACATACCTATCCATTAACTTTAGAATTCAGGCTTGAAAATACATGAAATTATGATATTACACTTCCAGCAACAACATCAGATGCTTATCATTTCTATATTTAATTTAGACCATTAAGTAATTCTAAATAAATAACCATTAAAATAATTCTAGAAAGGNAGAATATTGCTCAGTTTTCTGAACCTAAACACGAAGCAGAGTCTTGCTGTACTATGGACAAGGAGTGTCCCTGAACCCCAAGTATTACTTCATTCTAATTGGTAGTGGTACCCTGGGAAGTTCCAAAAACTAAAGGAGGCAAGGTTTAGCTGCAGGAATAGGTCATTGTGAGTATGTCTTTGGAGACTCTAGATTGTCCCTCTCATTTCCTGTTTTCTGACTAACCAGTAGTGAACAGTTTTCTTCCACAATGCACTTCTGTCCAGGCCCAGGACCTTTGAGTGAGCACACTGCAGACCCAACTGCTTCAATCAAGGAGCGAAATTTAAATACATGCTACCTGAAGTGTTTTTTTTTTCTGTTCTAGGATATTTATATAGCAAAAACTGACTCACAATCCTTCTACTTATTTACATGTGGAAGTAGAAGTTAGACATTTAGACACGATATTTTTTAACATCACAGTTTGTGGATGATTTTAATTTTTAAAAATGTCTCTACTATATGGATACATTTATGCTTTGGATTCATTCTGCATGTTGTCTACAAATCTTGAGTGTTTCATCATCTAGTCTTCCCTCCCTTTATATAACCTNATGGAGTTTGTCCTTCCATTGTTCTATGATCTGGTGAGNGACCAGGATCATTCTTCCCTGTTGTAGCAATGGGGCCACCATNGGAGCAGTGGACTCTTGCAACATGAGTTCTGTTCTTTGGGAACTCCAAAAAGNGGGGGGTCAGAATGCTGAGAGCTGCTANNGCTGCTGACTCTTGAGGCTCTTGGCTCTGTGCACAGTTTTGTAGAAACCTGCACCTATTAAAANACTCTTTATTTAAGCTTTTTATATGTTATAACCCTAAGAAATANAAGAGTGAAGCAAAGGACAATAAGCTAACTAATGAGATAACCAGATTGTCAATGAAAATTTACTCAGAATCCAGTAGTAACACTTCGTGTGCTTGTGAAATAGTGATCACACAAATGGCATGTAGAAAACATAAGAGAAATTTAATAGAATCTTTCAGGATTGAAAATAAAGTTTAGGAAAGAATGGAGGAAAATTAACCAAACTGAAGACAGTAAGGTAAAGAATCTTAATAATCTTTGTGCTCTCTGTACAAGACAGCCATAATTAGTAAACAAAACAAAGGATGTCCAAGCAAATTTGAATTTAAAATAAACAATGAATAATTTTGCTGTAAGTATTTTTGTCTGAAATGCAAATTCAATTTGGCATTCTATATTTTATTTGGCAACTCTTGTCTTTGTACATAATTCATTAGCACAGTCTAGCACTTTCCAAAAATCTCTTGATTTTTCTGCTGAAAATTCAACAAAGGACAAGTGCCCTGGAGCCAAGTGGATCAGGTCAAGTGGATGAAGAAGTCAAGTGGATGAAGAAGTCAAGAGGATGAAGAAGTCAAGTGGATGAAGAAGTCAAGAGGATGAAGAAGTCAAGTGGATGAAGAAGTCAAGAGGATGAAGAAGTCAAGTGGATGAAGAGCTAGTCTACAANGACTCATAGAGAGGCAAANCATCCAAAGAACATGCTAAGAATCCAAGTGATTATGCAAGGGGACAGGGCAGGAATTCTGCATGTGGAGTCACTAATAAGAAATACATTTTAATGATGAATCCGAAGGAGGTATAACAAATTGTACTGCATAAGAAAGAATACAAAGTTTAAATGTGTGACATTGGTTGTGGTTTGGTAACAGAGCTATGAAATAAAACCTCTAGCGGATTCAAGAAGGTGGGCACCAGTAAAAATATTATAACTATTTAGGAAGAGGTCAAATTAGTTGAATGAGAAAAATATCACCCTGGACATCAGCACTTGTGTTCTAGTTTGGCTCTGAATGAGNTTCAGTCTTTCCAGACTTCATTATTTTAACTACAAGGTAAATTTTGGCTAATGTAGAGTTTTCTACAATTCAGAATTCTAAGTGGAATTATACTTCAGAGATATCTTCCAAGTTACAACACCAACCACTGTTTCAGAATCNGGAATTGAAGAGCCAAGTTAAATAACACTTAGGAGATGCTGATGCTCAAGTGGAAACCTCTGCTGTGTGCCCTGTGCCTCTGTTAAGTATTGGCATCTCAGCACTGGAGATCTGGCATCTCTGTATGAAGGAGGCAGGCTTCTAACACTGCACAAAGCCAGTAACTGTGGAACAAGCAGAGAGATAAGCCAGATGAAAAACTGCTTTTAGTTTTAATGAAAGGGAAGCGAAAAACATAAAACACCAACAAAAATTTAGTTGTTAGGGCTGGTGTGCTGGATCAGTGGTTAAAAATCAGAATAACAGGCAAGGTATAGGATGACTAATATTAAACATGTTTGAAAAAGACACATACACACACAAAAACACACAGATATATATAGTCATTTAAAATTAAAATATTTGTATATTAATAACTATGAATATTTGTTTATTCATCTAACAAAGTATATACATTATATATGTATATATTTATATTCATATAAAAAGTTTCTTTGAAGTTACTCACATCAAAGCGTTATGCTCATCATAAGAGACATATGTTGCAAAATAAAAAACCCATTGCCAGATGTGGGATATCTCCCCTTCCACTTACTGGTCACTGGTGTCTTAGAGAGCCCCTATATTAATACATACTATTCTTANTGTGCTTGCTTGCCCACCAGAACTCTGTTGTATGACCCTGTTGCTGAAGACAACACACACATTGTGTATAGGACATAGAAAAACAAAGTCGTACTAAATAGGAAGCTTCCTTCTTTCTGGCTAACTTTTGTAGTATTTGAAGGTATGATGCAGGCTGCCTAGAGGGAACAATCACCAACAGTCTTATCTAACTGACAATAATGACTGAGGTATCCGTGATCTCTTGGGCGCAAAAGTGTCATGAATATTATGGGATCACCAACTGCTCTTTGATTGGATTTAAGGCCTTCTACACAGGAACACACATATTCATGATACTGTAAATCTGACCATCAAGTCATGGTGGAGAAGCTCACAGGCCCATAGGTAAGGATTACTACTATTATCTTGTTAAATGTAGGTAGTATCAAACTACCTTCTGAATTCATATTTCTATACTCATATGTTATTAAGGCTGTCAAACCTCAAAGAAGTTTCTTAATTCAGAAGATGGTTATTAACACAGGAACTCACAACTGGTAAAAGTGCAGAGGTTAAGTGTCAGTGGAATCTGCAGCCATTCATGAGAAACCT
>LZPO01109541.1:0-17733 GCA_001675575.1 Neotoma lepida
ATGTGTCTGTGTGTCTGTGTGTCTGTGTGTGTATGAGAAGGAACTGGAAATTCTTGAATCTCCATATATGAAACTAAGCTTGAGTTTCCCAAGGGCAAAGGGATCATTGGTTCTTAGGTCTCTGTATCTGATGATGTGTTGTGAGTACAGTCTTGTAAGCAAAGATGCTCATGGCTGTATTGGATAGTGGATGGTTTTTAGGAGGTGCAGACACATCAATCCAGGAACACTTACAAGAGCAGAGACACTGAACCCTCCTGCTGACTCTCCAAAGATGGTCACAGAACCTGGGTTGCCCCCAAAGTTGGCAATGTTGTCCTGGACCCAGCGTAATGCAGCCACTTGGTCCAAGTGACCCCAGTTCCCCCGGCTATGTTCATCTCCTGTGCTGCAAGAGAACAGATTAGAGTTGATGTAGAGATGTCATGGCAAAGCTTGCAAGGATCTCAACACCTCAAATGGACTGGGGGCCCTCAACAACCCCCCTGAATCTGGCTGTACACTGCATCTCTGACACAGAAATCTATCAGAATCTCATTTTTATAGCATTGTTCTACGCGGGGCTCTATGCTCATTTTCCAACAGCTGTGAACCAAGGGGCCAGTATGCATCCAGCAGCACTCTGAACTAGAGCACCACTGAGAAGAAGCCCCAAATCTGACTATATCCAGCTCACACTGCAGACCATAAACCGGCGGTTGAAAAGAGAATGATTTCAGATAATAGAAAATGAAAATCAGGCAAACACCATGGCAGATGTGGGCATATGGGGTGATGCTTTAGGTCTTTTTACTGGGAAAGGCCTCTTTGAGACACTGGGTTTGGTGGAGACCTGGATAAATGAAGACACGAGTCTTATGAATATCCAAAGAGTGAAATTTCACTTAGAAGAAGCAGCAGAAGCAAAGACTCCAGGGTGGGCAAACAATAGTGTAAACATAGCTACTGTGAGCCTTGGAAAGTGCTTCTGTGTCATTATAATTAACATGGAGACATTGTTCAGAGATATCACAGGACTTCCTTTCTCATAGAACACTTGGAGTGAAACAACCATTGTAATTAAAATGGCAGGTTTGTAATAATAAACTGTTCTAATTATTATCCCTGCCACAGACCCAGGGCTTTGATTAGAGTGGTAGCAGAGGGTTGTAATGGCTGCTCTGGCATGGATAAGGGCTGTTTTCTAGTAGTTCATTGCTAAGAGTCTGGTCTCTTTTGTGGTATGGTATTATTTATCTGTGAAAGAACACTGACAGGTGAGGTCAAAGGTGATTATGTCACTGAGTCCGCACCTCTAAGGGGTCTGTACAAAACTCATGGGACCAAGTTCATCAGAAGTAACTTTGTTATAAAAATAGCAACATCTGGGCTGGAGAAATGGCTCAGTGCATAACAGCACTTACTATTCTTTTGTTTGTTTGTTTGTTTGGTTGGTTTTTTTGAGGGGGGTTTCGAGACAGGGTTTCTCTGTGTAGCTTTGCACCTTTCCTGGCACCACTTACTACTCTTATCAAGTATCAAGGTTCAATTCCCAGCACCCAGTGGCATCTCATAATCAACCATAACTCCAGTTCCAGGGGATCTGAAGCCCTCTTCTGGCCTCTACAGGCATCAGTTACTTGGTTCACAGACATTTATGTAGGGAAAACACCCATATGCATAAGATAAAAACAATTGCATCTTTTAAAATGTTTTAAAATAGCAACACCTCCCCTACCCCTATGTCATGTGTTTTTTTCATGTCCACTCTGTTCTTCTACATGTTTTTTCCCTCCCAAAGGCCCTCAACAGTAGCCTAGTTGATAAAACTAGCCAGTCTTCCACTTTCAGCCTCTCAAACCTTGTGTTAAATAAAACTGCTTGTAATTAACTAGCTTTGAGTATTTTGTCTTATTAACAGAACACAGACCAATATAATAGTTAATGTGGAGAGAAGAAAGTACAGTTTCTTACCTCAAGAATCCCCAAATGCCAAGGCGATACTGAATGGCCACCACCACCACATTTTCGTGAGCAGAGAGGGCCAGTCCATCATAGGTGGATGCCCCGCCCACTACCAGTCCACCTCCATGAATCCACACCATGACCTGGACAAAAGCATAACCAACCTTGTGCAGTGAGCCAGCTTTTGGTGTTTCTGGGGAGTCGGGTCATAGAAAATAGACTTGGGATCACAGCAAAGATTGGGTTGGTCATCAGCCTCTAAGCTTTGGTCACTATGGTTATCACTCAAACAACACCAATGCCCATCAAAGCTCTAACATGTATCTATGTCTTTCAAACTCTCCCAGCTCCTGCCCAGAATGTAATGTAACTTAACTCGGTAGTCCCTGTGTTTCTCATTTCTTATTTGCTCCCAAGATTCTCAAACTGAGATCATCATCATGGGAACAGCTCAAAGGTCAAAGATATTGACCTTTCTCATACCTAGTCTTATAACCCTATATCTGGGTGAACAAGAAAGGGTCAGCTCTTGTATTTCTGCTTCATCTCATCTCAGGTAACTCCTCAGTGGTGAACTAGACTTTCCCACAGATAAGTGATTTTCTGGTGAGATACATATTATTCTGAGGGTGCATCCTCCAAATGTGCCTCTTATACACACCCAAATCTCCCTACCCTGCCAATCCCATCTCATACTTACTTTCTCCAGAAAGTCTTTAGTCTTTTGTTAGCATTATGTCTCAACCAACTATGTACCAGATACTCTAATAGACTTGAGCTTGAGAGGAGGTATACTTCATGTTTTTTTTTTTATTTAAAGAGTACATTGATAAGGGAAGAAATGAGAGTGTGAAAATGATATCCAGATAATCTTACTAATGAAGATCAAAATTAGTACATGGATCCAGAAGTGTTCTAAGCAATAGAAAGAACCTATGCACATGGTAGGGAAAGCAATTTCCTATGTGACAGATAAGAAATGTAGCTCTTTGCTGAGATATCACAGAAAACAAGAGGAAGAGGCAAAGCTTCCATCTGGTCCCAGTCCCCAGGCGCTGAGCTGTCCAACCCCTGCCCATGGCTGCAGTGCAGTGAGCCTACTGTTAGGCCTGGATTCAGACCGTCCTAGTGTGTCAGCACAGCTGTATGTACTCAGGCAGAGCCGTGATGCAGCTCACCAGCCATTGAGCTTTCATATGACAATTCCCAGATGAAGAAACAGCCCGAGAGGTTAGGAAATGGCTCTGCTCTCTCATCTTCTCAAAAACAGACCGGGAGTTTAAACACAGACTTTATGATTCTAAAACCCGTGCTCACATCTGGAGGGTCTCCTAGGATGTCTCCAGTTATGGTGCCCTCAAGCTTGTCTCCTCCCTTGAGGATCCCTGCAATCTTTAGGAGAGACTGAGTCAAAGTCATCTAACAGTGAAGGCTGAACCCAAGGATGGTGGGCAATGATGTGCTCAAGAGGGTATGATGTAACTGCAGACCTGATGGCATGGTCCCTGAAAGCAGGGCTTACGTTTCTCCTTTCTCTAACCCCCAGTCCAACTACCGTGTGTTTGGGGTTACTGAGTGCACTATAGAAGATGGTGATGTGTGTAACTAAGGTTTATCCTCATCTCCTTGTGACTGCTAAGCACAGGTACTACTTAATTTTAGCACACAAATCTACAAATATCCCCTATGCCAGGGCTTCACACAAAAGGGCTTCTGGCAAATTCATTGGATGTTGGTCTTTTACAACCCAGGGACCACCTTCTTTTTCAAAAGACACTCTCCCCCAACCCTGTGATCTGTACCTGGCTGCCTGTCCCATCTCTGGCAATGTGTTTCCATGTGAAATGACTCATTTGATCATCAGACAGTGCCAAAGGCAGCTAGACAGGGAAATGAGCCATTGTAACATTCCAGCGTGCTGCCTAAAGGCTAGGAAAGTGCTGAGGAGATTGTCTTAGCATTCTCACTCTGTATTCCCTCCAGGGAGAGTGAAAGGCTTCACCAGGCAAAGGAAGTTTGCACATTTGTCACACATGACCTGAGAACAAAGGTGACATATACCCTCCTGGACACTGTCTAAAAGCACAGATATGATGACCGGAGGACCTGAGTCCTGCGAGTACCCTTTCCATGTATCCTCCCTTTCCTACCACAGCCTCAGGTTCTCTAACTGCACAGAGAGATTTAGATTGCTAACTTTCCTCTGAGAGTCCTTTTCAGTTCCAACTTTTAAAGCACCATCTCTTAGTCTTTCTGGGGACCAGAGTCTAACCTAATAATGAAAACTTAACCATTCTTTTCCTTCTATTTGTGTGAAAATAAAAACCTAGACATTTAAGATGTACATTCCAAATGTACCATGATTGCCACCGAAATTTCATGTCACTGAAAAAAATCTGAGGTCTCATCATTAAAAAAAAAGCTTTGGTTCTGGAATCAGCCCTGACCGGTGAGTCACTGCTACCAGCTGCCTTCATCCCTTTCTGGTTGCCCAGAAGAGCTGGAGGCTGGAACTCAGATATCTGGTCTAGTGGTCCCCATACTTACGGGCAGCCGGCTGTTCTTTGTCAAGTCGGCAGGGGTGTAAATATTCAGGTAGAGGCAGTCTTCAGAAAACTGGAGAGGGATATTTTCCTTTCTGTTGGTGAAAAGCTCTGAGAGCACCTGTCCTCCAACTGCATCCTGGGAGCACCTGGGAGGGGACAGAGAATAGCTGAGGTTCTACTAGATTGACATTTGAAATATTACCCAGGACCAGACTTTGTACTTCGAGTTTTGAGCATATAACTGAAACTATTCTCATGGTACTGGAGTCATTGTCAGCGATAAGAGAGTCTTTAGGTTCCTGGTGGGACTTCTGAGATGCTAGATTCTTCCAAGACTGCAGAGGGAGGACTTGGCATCTCTCCCTTCCTGGAGCCTTTGAGGTACTGTAGACCATGAAGAGAGGCACTCATATGCTGACTGACCTACACAGTGGAGTTTCCTACACTGTCTGAATAAGGCCCTGCACACTGCTAGGTTTGCTCAGTGGGTTGTGGGATGACAACGCTTCTGTAGGTTAATATGTTCTCATCCTTGGGAATCTTCCATCAACCAGGAAGATGACCTACAAGGACAGAGAGCCTGTTACAGGCCAGAGGTGCATCTTTGGGGGACACAACAGGAAGACATCCTTCTGGTCCTGCCTCTACCACTGACATATTGGGTAATCTTGGCTGAGTTCCTTGCTTGCTCTGGCTTTAGCCTGCCATGGCCAGGCGAGGTGAGTGATGTCTCTAAGGGCCTCACAATCTGGCCTGCTAAAGGTTCTTTCCTCTTCCTATCCCACTAATAATCATTGTGGGCTGCCCTAATGAAAGGTCCCACAAGTCCAGTGTAGAGTGGATTGGTAGCAATAATTGAGTTCTTTGGAGTCAAGGGACTGATAAACATCTCCTTGAGCAGGAAGTCATTTAGGACTCACATCAGCCCCAAGTATCCTTTATCCTGTTTCACAGTTGGAGCCTGGCTTCCAGTATGTCAAAAAGAAACTGGAGGTGCTTAGATACCATGCTTCCACACCTGTCCCATGTCGGAAATGGAATAGGAAAGGCAACTTTCAAGTCTCTGGCCTAGGTAAGTTTTCTACCCAATGGGAGAAAGGGGCACAATTCACAGAAATAGAAACTGAATATCCAATGAGGGATGAAGAGTTCAACTTCATTAGTGTTTAGAACTTTCAAACAAAGACCAACATTGCATATTTTTATTCTTACAATGTAATGTTGCTTATCCAATATACACATTTTTTTGAGCAAGGCAAAACCTGGGGAAAGTTCCACTGAATGGAAGTTATGATGTTCCCATGGGAGAAGTGTGTGCAGTTTAGATATTTCTGGAGACAAACTTGATCAAATTCCTACTCTTTGATTCTGAAAGGTCAGTTCTTGAACTTGTTCCCAATTCCCGTGATTGCATGCAATGATTTGGTTATAGGAAATCCATCACAATGTTGTTATACTGTCAAGGACATTGAAAGAACTTAACTCAAAGGATTGGATGGATAAAGTCTAGTTTCATATCTAGTTTAACATAACTGCTAAACATTGGTTGTTACATTTATAGTGTAGAATAATGTTGCTGTGCAAGAAGTCATCCAAATTTCCTGTATTCATGATACCTATATAAAGAAGGACAAACTCAAAATAAAAGACCGGAAATACAACCTCCAATGCTAGCAGTAATTCTGTGTAGTTGAATTGTACATGATTTTTAACTTTGTTTACATTACTTCTGTGCTTTCCCCTGACTTCAGTTTTCAGTATTTGTGTCTTATGTTTGCAAACAGAATGGAAAAAATAGAAAATGATATTTTCCAAAGAAATGAATGCAATGATAAGGGGACAGCCAGGAGTAGAATATTAGAAACCTCCAAAAGTACCTTGCTGAGGGCACAAACACTGTCTGCACTAACATTTTTAGAAAGCTATCTGGACTTCTTGGGCTTTTCCACTTGGTTCCAAGATTGATTGAGGAACACCAACTACTGTTCAGCTGTGACTAGGTGGCTGTATAAGACCTGGGTGTGAGAACTTGCAGTCACCCTCACTGTTCTCTTCATTCATATGGCCCCACTCACCCACTCCCAAGCAACACCAAGGTTCAAGACAGGAGAATAAGGCATCTTACTTTACTTCATCCCCTTTACTTTGAAAGAAGCCCACCCCAGTGGCTTACATAGGAGGGTAGGAGGTGGCATTCTTCACAAAGTTCCAGGGCTCTGCAGGCTGTGGAGGAGCAAATCTCAGGGATCCAAGAGGAGGCTTGGCAAAGGGGACTCCCAGGAAGACGGCCACAGGCTGTGCAAATCCTTCTAAGCTGGCATACTTCCCTAGAACTTTGCCATATACAGTATTGACCACAAGTGGTGAGGATGGGTGCTTTGCTGGACAAGAGAACATGAGGACACATCAGTAAGGAAAAGGCAGACCTGCATTCCTGGTGGGTTTGTCACGTTAGGACTGATGGCATTGATAAAAGCATCTGACCCCTTCTGGAACATGCCTTTAATTCCAGCACTCGGGAGGCAGAGGCAGGTGGATCTCTGTGAATTCAAGGCCAGCTTGGTCTACAGAGAGAGTTTCAGGACAGCCAGGGCTACATAGAGAAACCCTGTCTCAAAAAACAAACAAACAAACAAACAAACAAACAAACAAACAAGCACCCAGCCTCAGTCCCTGCACAAAGAGGTACTGGGCACGAATATGAGCTTTGGTTTTCACTGGAAATGTTCATCCATTAGGATCCTGGTGCTGAGCTGCAAACCGAGGGATGAGGTCCCTGTCCTCAGGAGGGCTCACCTTGTAGGGAGGACAACAGACACATTCTACTTAATGTGATGCATGAGGTTACATCCTGCAATGGAGCCAGGAAGGGGATGCAGCACGGGAAGAGGGAATGAGGCCTCCTGATTGGTCACAGAAGAGCTGTGACTTACAGTGTGGGGATGAGGGAAAACAGGAAAGTGGTAGAGATAGGGCTGGTAGAGCAGGGAGGAGAAAGAGTGTTGTGGCTCACAGACAGCACAGCACCTGGCTGGGAAGGGCGGGTGTCCTAAGACTGCCATCAGGAGGGTCCAGGGGACAGAAAGATAATCCTGAATAAGAAAGTGCATGCCTGGGAAAGCCCTGAATGACTGGAAAAGGGGTTTTACTTACTAGACAAATAAATAGCAGAAGTAGTTCTGTGATAAAGCAGACAACAAGTTTCTAGAATATTCTTTTTATGGTTCCGAACATGCTCTTCCAGAGGGGAAGACTGGACATCAAACCTATCTGTCCCATTGTCCCCATTCTTATGGAACAGACAGTCTCTGCAGCCTCCTTGCCTATCCTTTTTCTACCCATTGTGGGACCTGCACAAACCAAGCTGGTCTTTCTTTACATGGCTGATGGACTTACAGACACTTGGTCATGGTCACCGTGATGTCTTCTCTTGTCTGACCTCAGGAGCCTCAGTTTGTCAGAACAACCCTCATTGGGCAGGCCCTGTTCTCTCATTCTTAATCTGTTTTCCTTTGAATACAAGCAATATGTCATTTTCCTCAAGACATGTGGCCAGAAAAGAAAGGGAAATTCCAAATTTAGTGAAAAATGGCCAATAGAACTGGAGACTCCTCATGGGAATCCAGTTATTATGCCTTAGGCTACCGACAGCTAATTGTAGATTATGAATATTCATGTAGTTGTTAATTAGTTAATACAAAAAATGTCAAGATGAACTTTCTGGTAGATATGTACACACAGTCTCTACTTTAGAATATTCTGGAAGACCATGGAAAACACTGTGAGCGGGTGACAAGTACATGAGCAGTTCAAAGAAGTGACGGAGGGTAAAGTCTGAGCAGAAATAGCCTGGGGGGCCTGTGTTAGCTCAGCAATGACCTTCTACCCTGACGTGGTTAGAAACAGATTACCCAGGGTCAAATGCCTTGTGTCAAGGGGATATACAACAATGGCACAAGTATTATGCAATTATGTATTTTAAATTATATAATCCATGACATGCATTCCTGAACACTTACTGTGTGCCCAGGCACCTTCACTCTTTTTACACAACTCCCCAGAGAAGTCTTGCCAGGTGCCTACTCAACAGTAGAAATCAAGCAAGATTTCGAAGCAAAATGTATCTGCTATTTAAAGGATATTTAAATATTTTAATGGATATTTAATAGGATGGCATTGCAGGGTAGCCATCAATGAAGAAACTTTCTGCTCTGAATTTCTGTCTCTTCTTACTCTGCCTTATAGTTTGTTTCAAGCCTCACACTGTTACACAGGAAGAAAGAAGAATCCAGACAGAGCTTTCAGGGTTCTCAAGGCTGAACACTGGGCTAGACACCAGAGTCAGATTTAGACCTGGGCGTCTTTGACATTAGGGGGCTACATTCCCAGGCCGCCTCAGTTTTTCTTCCATGTAGTCGCACAGACCCCTCATTTCACCTCAGTACTGATGGTGGACTTTGCTTTCTATATCTGCTGCTTTGGTGAATGAGGCTCTGCATATCCTGAGGGAACTATGATCCCCAGGGCCTAATTAACACAGGTCCTAGCCTCCCCCGCCCAGCTTCCTACTTTATCTGAATTTCTTGCCTGGGCTACCCCATCTGTCCTGATCTCCAAGATGTAAACACCAAAACCCTGGAGACAGTCCTGTATCTCCCCTGAAGTGCTCCAGGTAGCCATTCCCGTGCCACCCCAGTCCTCCTCTCCTCTTTCCGGGTGAAACTACAGTGATGTCCCTTCCCTCCGTCCCTCTACTGCCCTGGCCTTCTGACTGACTCTACCGTTTCCTCTTTTAAATCATCCCTGTGATCTGTCTCTGTCTCTTGGGGGCTTGAGTAAAAATCATCATTTCAATGGTCTGATTCAACCATGTCAAAATTTCTGTTAATGCATTGAGTTTTCAGCCAAACCTTCTGCCTATCTCTTAACCTAACCTATTCTCTAGACCTAGGGCCATCCTAAGTGCTGTAGAAATAACCACTCATTTTGTCCTCAGTGAAAGAGGAGCTCCTGTCATCTCTACTTTAGAGATGGGGTCATCTAGGCACTGCATCACCTAGGCACTGCAAAGGTAAGGATGTATACTTGGAGTTGTTGCTTGCGAGTCAGCCTTGTATCTTGTATTTCTATTTTCAACACTTTGCTCAGCTCTCTCTATGACCTGCTTGCAGATTGACTAAGAATCACAGGGGAACAGACTAAGCTTTTTTCAGCCCTCCTGTACCAGCTGCCTGCAGCTGAGTATCTCGGTGTCTGTCCTGCCCTGTATCTCTGAGAGACTAAGGTTCTTTGGACTTCATTGCACCGCATCAAGAAATCAAAAATCACTGAGACAGGGACTGTTTTGTCCTTGCCCTGTAAACATCATCATCCACTTGTGCCCAGAACAAAGACTGAAAATGTACACTCAGACATTTGTAATCTGAAAGAACTTACCCCAAGCTGTGCAAGCAGCAAGAGAAAGCCAGACCAGCGGGTAGAGCCACATTGTGGGTGGACAGGATTCTGTGAGGTACCTCTGTGAGGTACCTGCTGCTCTAGCAATGCTTCTACTGTGGATCCAGGGACCTGTCTCCTTAAGTCTTATTCAACCAGCCCAGTTATGTAATCTAAGATGACAAAAAAGCTCTCCTCTTCCAAAGATCTCCCTCGGTGTCAGTTGGGACCTCCAAGCCACGCCCACCAAGAGTTTACCCACTTTTATCTGAACAGTCAGTACCCAATAGTCATATTACAAGTGGTCAGAAACTCACCCAACAGGTCTTATGTAACCGCTTCTCCCCACAGCGCTCTTGCTCCCATCTCAGTGCACCTTGAACTCTGACGAGCAGGCAGCAGCAAGCAAGTGCCTGCAGGTTGGGGGAAGTTTTGGTCTGTGGTCCTTACACAAAACGGGAAATTGTTAGAGCACCTCACATTCTCACACTGCTCAGCCTGGAAGTGAGGACACATTTCTCAGCCTCCCTGGACTGGCATTTCCTAGAATCCATGCTCTCAAGTTTGGAAGGAATCTCACCCTCCATCAACCTTCAGATGATTCCAAATTTTCTTTGTAATACTCCTGCCAAGTGACCTGGCCCACCACACAGCACTTTCAGGGTCAAGGAAATCTACCCTTGAGAGCAAGGCCTTTTGAACACAATGTTCTTACAGTAAATGAGCTCCACTGATCAAAATACTGCCTCTAACAGTCCATGTGAACACGGATTCTTCAAACATTTACCAAGCTGCATGGCCTCTCTTTTCATAGGAACCTACAACAGCATGTGGCAGTAGGCGGTGCAGCTCTAGAATGGCTGGCTCTAGCCTGTTTCAAGAATGTCGCCTCTTCATACTTTCGTGTCTGGGTACCTCTATTCATCCCTCTGTTCTGTATTTGGTTTGTTTTACTTAGTCATTTTTTTTGTGTGTGTTTCCATTTTCATTTGGTTCTAAGAATCTTTAATCACTTAAAAATTGGGAGATTTCAACTGATTCATTTTGGAAAAAGTTCCATGAACTGGTAGAATAATAGATATTCTACAGGTCTGTGAGGGACTACTCTGTAAATCTAAGTCCATTTTTGTCTTTTTAAAGACACATTTATGTCTTTTTAAAATGTAGACAGTCATGAAATAACTGCTTTTGCTTTGAGTCTCATTTGTTGTATTTCCATTTTCTTTCATTTAAGGAATTTTGTAATCCTCTCCCTCTTCCCTCTATTTCTTTAATGAATCTTTGTTCATTGCAAATTATATTGCTCAATCTCCATTATTCATACTTTTTCTGATTTTTTTCTTTCATTCTCTTATGATCTGACACAGTGAAAGAAGTTATTGTAATTTTTAGACTCATTTATAAATTTTTTATGTTTGCTAAGACTTACTTTATTATCTAAAATATGACCTGTTTGAAAACATCCCATAAAATGATGAAATGAATGTGGATTCTGCGTCTGTCAGATGGAATTCTCTGTACATTTCTGTGAAGTCCATATGATGTATCGGGTAATTTAATTCTACTATTTGTTGATTTTTTTATTTTGATGATCTCCCTACTGGTAAGAGGAGGGTGTTGAAATCACCCAGTGTTGTTGTGCTAGAGCCCCTGACATTACTGCTATGGTGTCGGTACCCTAACAGTCTGTGTATTTGCAATCATTGTATTTTGTGATGGGTTTGTGTACTTATCAGTGTCTCTGACTCATTTTGTCAGGAAGTCTGTTGAGTCAGGCATGTCTACAGCTTCTCTCGCTCGCTTTCAGATCCTATTTGCTTGGATGTCCTTTCCCCTGTGTGGAAATTTTTCATGGTGAGGTGAGTTTCTTGCAAACAGCAAACTGTTGAGTCCATTTTTAACAATCTAATCAACTAGTCCATGTCTTTTAATTGGAGAAGTAAGTCTGTTTACATTCTTTGTTTTTAAGCAGTCAGC
This sequence comes from Neotoma lepida, assembly GCA_001675575.1. Classification (NCBI taxonomy): domain Eukaryota; kingdom Metazoa; phylum Chordata; class Mammalia; order Rodentia; family Cricetidae; genus Neotoma; species Neotoma lepida. The sequence goes on from LZPO01109541.1 coordinate 11,904, forward strand.
ACTGGTTCTGCTGTTTTGTTGTTCTTCTCTAGATGTTTTGAGTGGGCTATGCCTGCTTCTTTCTCTTCTGTTTTCCAGACGTTTGGCTACTCACTGATTTAACAGTGCTTGATTTTTCATGATCCTTATTTGCTTATTTTCTCTTTCCTCATGACTTAGTCTTTCTCTTGTTGTCATGGTTGATTTTATCTTACTTCTGTAATGCTTGTTTAGCACTCACAAATTCCTTTAGTTATGTATTTTGAAGGCTTTTTTTTTTCTCCTTCAATTTTAAAAGATAACTTTGTTGGTATAGTAATCTAGATGGGCCATTGTTATATTTGGCAATTGAAAACAAAGGGGAAAATAACAGAATGTACTAAAACATTAGAAATCAATAAATGTTTACAAATAAATAACAACTATAAAAATACAGAATATATTCAAGAGAGAGAACTGTGAAAGAAGGGAGGGAAAGATATAATTAAACAGCAAAATTAGGGCTTGTGGGATGGCTCAGTGGGTACAGGCCCTTGCTGTCTGACCACCTTCATTCAGTCTTCAAGACACACACCCTGGAAGGAGAGGACAGACTCTTATAAATTGTATTTGTATTGCTCACCATGGCCAGCAGGATACTTTGTGAGTGGAGCTAGTTTTAACTACTCAGAAACTCTGATCACCAGAATGAGCTGGGATGGGCAGCACCAGTTTTATCTTCACAGCCAAGCCTAGGCTGAACTGATGGTGGTATGCTTCTCGGTTGCCAGCAAACATTTGTTTTGCCTACTGGGATGAGTGGAATGTGGGCTGTGATATGGTATGGTGTTACAACATACACACTGAGTGTTTGGAGTGGAGTGGTAGATTGAAACTGTCCCCTCCCCCCACCACTCAGGTGATACTGGAAAGCCTCCCACACAGTCACATGACCACTCGCTCTCTCAAGGCTGACTTCCTGTCAGTCAGTGAACAGAAATTTGCTGTTGGTTCGTGGAGGCTTGAAAATGCTGGAAGTATTTCTTCCGGAGTAGCGATCTTAGACTCTGCTTCTTTCTTCCGGTGTCTGTGTCTCTGCTGAAAATACCCCCATGAGCATGGGAGTCTTCTGTACCGTTATTTAAAATCCCAGTCTACTCCATTTAACGCTCGTGTTATTTCTCAGTCTAGATTGGCTGCTCATTTATTTTGTCTCTTGTTAACACAGTCTTCTTTCCTGTGGCTGTAATTTTTGCATTTAATACTTGATACAAAAAAAAAAGAAAGAGACTGAAGTGTGTGTGTGTGTGTGTGTGTGTATGTGTATATGTGTATGTGTGTGTATGTGTGTGTATGTGTGTATGTGTGTGTATATGTGTGTGTGTATGTGTGTGTATGTGTGTGTATGTGTGTGTGTATGTGTATGTGTGTGTATGTGTGTATGTGTGTGTGTGTGTATGTGTGTGTATATGTGTGTGTATGTGTATGTGTGTGTGTATGTGTGTGTGTGCGTGTTTGTGTGTGTGTATGTGTGTATGTGTATGTGTGTATGTGTATGTGTGTGTGTGTATGTGTGTGTGTGTGTTAAAGGGCTTGAATTTTTCTAGTATGGGATAGAAATGAGGTCTTAGCTTTTTTGTTCTCTCCTTAGCTACCACAGACCACTAAGTCCCTCAAACTACGCTAACCTTAGCCGGTGCTTTGTTTAAGCTTACCCCAGGGCTGATGCAGGACTTGGTTGTGTCTTGCTCATGGCTTAGCTTTCAGCCTGACATGTGCACATGCCCTTCACAGGGATCTCTCCCACACTTTCATTTGTTAAGTCAGATTTCTCATACTTGGTACGCAGTAGCTGCTAACTGGAATGTGGCATCCGACCTAGTTTCCAGAATTCTTAAGAGGACCCCAGTATCCTGGGTATTGGAATGCAGATTTCTCTGTGACCTTGTACTTCCTGAACATCAAAAAACTGCTAGTAACACTACCCAGGACAGTTTCCTACCGTTCTCTCCCACATATGTGTATATATTCTTTTTCTTTAGCCTCTATAAGTTTTTATCATGCCTTCAGAGGAAAGAAAGCCTTATACTTTCCCTTATGAATTTCATTAGTCAGGATAAAGAAATCTGAGCAGAACTTTATGTGGATGCTACTACTTGCACTTGATTGGAGAAGTCAGTTATGTGATGACTCCTCCTGGGATCTGTGGTTTCAGGGACTTTGTATTCTCCTACTAGCCTCCACTTCCCCTAATACTCCACTGAATCCTTTAAAGTCAATTTCTTTAAGTGTTGATGATGTCATCACTCAGAAGCAGATGGAAGGTGAGCCCGGAATCTCCACTTCTCTCCCCCTAGGTCTGCCTTCCTTTAGATTTCTGGATAATCATTCCCCATAGACATTCTCTGCAGGGACATCTCCTATGATGTTGCCTCTCTCTGAGGACCATAGATTCATCTCCAATCCAGGATATCAACCTTCATTTGATTTACAAACCAATATTTATTTCCCAAGTTGAGTCCACATATATAAATAGTATCTCTCCTTGGCCTCTGCCCACTCCCACCACACAATTCCTTAGTCTCGCCAGTAACTCATCATTGGCCAAAACAATCTTCTGTGGAGTAGCCTCATTTGGACTCCCCTGGTCTTCTGAGCCTGGCAGAGCCTTTCATTCACAGCTCGGTGTGCCCTGTCAGTGGTGGCTTCTCAGCCAGGAGCTCAGTCCAAAAAGCCACTTCCTTGTTTTTTAGCCTCTGGGCTTGCTGGGTGGTGGCTCCAATCTGCAGGTAGCCTTCCCTCTGGTCATACTCTGGCCAATGGGGCAGCCCCTTTCCATTGGGGTTCCTGGGAACAGGATCAAATAGAATTCCTTAAGACTGTTGTGTGTCCCCACATTCTTATCATATCTATGGGGAATCTCTGGTTGATTCCTTCCGGAGACTTGTATACCACAGAGATGAGAGCAGCATTGCCTGAGCCCTGGGTCACAGGATTAGAGCCGATCACTTAAAATTTAAAAGCCACCCCTTCCTGTTGGATACCCTTTTTGTCTCCTCTCTCCTACCATCCTGGCTCCATCTGGGTCACCAGACTCACCCATTCCGAGCGAAGTTTGCCCAGAATTTCATCACCATCTTGCTGAGATTGATCTCCTCCTCTGAGGCGCCATCTGTGAGCAATAAGAATAATAATCTTTTTGACTCAGTTCATGGTTCACAAGCTAACAAGAGCAGTATTGCTTAGGAGATTATTAAAGAAGTAGAGTTTGGGCTTTCACACCAAAGCCTTTGAGTCAAAATCTTCATTGCTAGAAGATTGCGCTTAGTTGTTGTACACTTTCACTTTGAGAATAACTTATCTAGGACACCACAGGCATGTAGTGTGCTCTGCTGGCAGTGATCCATATCCAACGCTAGGCTCCTTGATATGGAAATGCCAGACAATGAGTTCTAGTGGATCACGGGGTTCACAGGATTGCTGGACCTTGCATCTTTTCTTAGTATTCCCCACAAACCCACAATTAGACATACAATGGCCCTAAGACATCTTGGGAGCTGCTGACAGTGTATTATAAATAGCTATAAGGTAGCTCATGGCCAGCCATGAATCACAGCAACTGCTGGAAGTCAAGGTATTGAACACTTTCTGAAAGGTTTTCTTTAGATAGTGTATTATTAATTATAATATAGGTAAAGCATCACATGTTCCTAGGTGTGCATATGGGCAGATAGATGCATATGACAACTGACTCATGCTCAGGAACAGCTTGACCTCATCCTCACTCACATTCTAATATGTCACTTTGAGTAGAAATCGAACTAGCAATGGCATTCTTGTCTTCCAATGAGACATTCAGGTGAACTATTTCTATTACTGGTCCAGATCCCAATACAGAGTATTGCTGGCTTCCCATGAGTATGTACATTTCTTCATGTATGCTGGAATGGGAGAAAGGCTTGGCACTTGACAATTGAGCTCAGTCCTGCTACCTTGAGTTGGGAAATGGACATCAAGAGAGGAGGAGAAATGTGCTCAAGGCCATAGGAGCAAGACTGGAACCCAGACCTCCTAACCACAAGCTCATAGGCAGCAAAACACCATTACCTCTTAAGATCGGGGCACCGAAGACTGAGTAGACTTCATCCCCATGGTCTCCAATCACTGTCTTGGGTCTCAGTTCTGATGAGAAGCTTGGGCGATACTGAAATTCATACATGTAGGTGGGGGCTCCAGCATCTGGGAAGACATGTATTCACATACAGTTCATGTTGCCAGACAGAAGCCTGGATGATACCAAGGGCTTTGTAATGCAGGAGATCTCTGACTATCAATGCAACAGAGAAATGGTTTAACAAAAGCTTCTTGATGTGTTTAGCACTATGCAGTTTGTGGAAGTGAAAAGTGACGTTCATGGGAGGGAAATGATTTATGAATGCATTGCATCTAGTAAGCACACTGGATTGTTAATTGATAACCCACCAGCATTCATTTATTTCAAGAGTCATGACTTGCTGGGTGTCCTGCATTCAGCTCTGTTTTAAGCATTCTAAGTGCTTTTCTTGCCTATTCAGGAAAATGTAAGGCACTTCTAAGATCCTTGTCTGAAAATGAGGATTTCCTAAGACAAATACAGGCAGATGTGGAGCACTGGTCACTTTTGTCTCAGGAATACAATATTGGAGAAAGCTGTCCTTCAGAAGTGGGGGAATAGCAGCTTTCTCAGACAAGTCAAATCTTATGAAACTCACCACTTAGACACACTTTACAGGAACACTTAGACTTTTCCAATTTAAACACAAAGATAATGATGGATAACATAAGACAAATGAAAGCACAAAAGTCAATGATACAGAACAACAAACAGTATTCAGAACAATCATGTTCCCAGTACAGGGACCAGACAAAAATATTATAAAAAACATAACAAAATCAAATGATAGCTATAGGCAAAATATTTTCATTACAAAGTGGTACACATTCTGACCTCAAAGACATAAAAATGCATAGTAAAGTGGTGTGAAATGTGGAGTTGTTCTAGTAACCAAACTTGTTCTTGGCACCCTACACCAGAGCACCTAAGTATATAAATCCAAGTGTTAGAAGAGCTGAAGGGCCAGAAAGGTTGGTTGTAATACAATAATAAAGGGGGCTTCAGTACAAGAGCATTTTTACTGATGGATCATTCAGATAGAAAATTCCTAAGGAAACAGATCTTAAACAGTATTTTGAAAAATCAATCTAATAGCACTGTATATAATATTCTATCCAATACCAACACAATACCTATTAGTTTCAAGCACTCACAGAACAGTCTGTAGAACAGATCCCATGTGAGGACACAACACAATCATCGGCTAATAGAAGAAGACCGGAATTAGAGCAAGTATCATGGATTGAAACTAGACATCAACAACAGGAGGAATTTTAGAAAATTCATAGACACATGGGAAGAAACATGGTCCCGAGCCATAATATGTCTGTTCTGAAACTAAGTGGAAAAATTAAAGTATATTGAAACAGGGGTGGAGAGATGGCTCAGTGGGGAAGCATTTGCCACATGAGAGTGAGGACAAGTGTTTGGATGTGCACCATGCATGTAAATACAGCCCACCTGTGGCATTACAGATTAACGTAATCCTAGTGGGCTGGAGGCAGAGCCAGGAGATCTCTGGAGCAAGCTGACTAGTTAGACCAACTCAGCTGTCAAGCCCTGAGTTCAAGCCAGAGGCCCTGTCTGAATATGTAAAGTAGAGAGCAAGAGAGGTCTGTCTTTACGTTCACACACACACACAAATGTGTACCCACACACACCTGAACATTCACACCTGTGTGTGTGTGTGTGTGTGTGTGTGTGTGTGTGTGTGTGTGT
>LZPO01109544.1:0-17692 GCA_001675575.1 Neotoma lepida
AGTTTGTTGTTTGTCTGTTTGTTCCATTGGACTATGCTCCACACAATCATCAAATAAGAATTCGTAATGAGGTTAATTCTTCCAGAGTATGTGATTTGTAGCAGAAATCCATTCTAATCTGTGGTTTAGAAGAAATTACACTGATCCCCAGCCTTGTACCCTCATCTAAACGAACAGCTCAGGTTACATCTCTTGGCCTCAACAATGGAAATCTAGTTACCACTGAACCAACAATTGTAGATTAAGACATCTCTCCCCTTCTAAAGCTCTGATGGGGCACATCTGAAAACATGGGTTTTCTGAGGGACACTTCTGGAGCTCTGGAAGGCCAAAGAGCAACAGCAACTTTAAGATGCTTCTTTTCTTTTTGGAACCAGGGCCTTGGTTACCATAGCCCTGGGCCTGGAATTCACTGTGTAGACTTAGCTGGTCACATAGAGATCACCTGCCTCTGCCTCTGCCTCTGCCTCCTGGGATTAAAGGTGTGTGCCACCATGCATACATGTATTGCTTGTATGTATTGCTTGTTTTTAATGTTTGTGGACTCCATTTTAGGGACAGAACAAATTCACTCCCTGTGGAGGAGATGTCCAGGATGGAGGTACTGAAGAGCACCCACTAATGGCCTGAAATCATCCATGCCATGCAGTCTTCTGCCCCATGCTACACCCCTGCTAGGCCAGGCTTGCACTCTTTGCTGGGGCCCTGATGAAGCAGTGGGACAGGCTAAGTCTCAGATCAGCTTGGCAAACACATGCTGTAACCAACAGCATCTTTTTTTTTTCTTTCCTAGAAAGGACCTACGAGGAACGGGGTTTAGCAGTTTTGTTTTAGTTTTGTTTTGTTTGTGTGAGCCTGTAAAGTGACTGGAACTAATCTTTTTCCACGAAGACCTTAGATGGCTCACAGACCCAGGTTAGACCATTCACCGACACTTATGGACAACAGCACAAACTCTGTGGCCACCAAAGCCCAGGTATTAAAGATAAACATGAACACTGTTAGGAAATGAAGATGTCTACAGGGCTTCATTCCAATTTTAATTAATCAGAATTAAACACCTCAATATTAAAGATTTGACATTAACACTTAGAAATTTTGGCTTTAGGTGACTAGTCCTTTAAGAAGGATCTTACATTCTAGGCCAGCTCTACAAGATAAAATCTTTCAACAATGCTGAAAAGGCAAATAAATTTTCTAACTAATATTTAAAATTGACAAATTATTTTTATATAATGGATCTTTTGATATTCACAGGACTATTTTAAAGTTGAGAAAGTGCTTAATCTTAAAAACAAAAACAAACAAATAAATAAACCCTTCAAAACCCTCTTTTGTCAGTTTTTCCCCCTGGTAGATCAACCATGCTCCAGGGGACCGTCCTACACCAAGAACATATGGGCAGCACAAATTGAATTTGGTGGGTTTTTAAATTTTAAAAAGGGGACAAGAAAGTGAATGAGTGGGAAGGTGACTCATAAATCTTGACGGCATTATGGGGAAGGAGCATGATCCAAATTTACTGCATTCAATTCGCAAAGAATAAAAAACAAAACGAAACACATTTTAAAAAAATAAATTCTTGAAGACCTTAGTGCTTCCTGTTCATGCTGCACTCTGGTGGTTGGCTGAGAAAACTACACCCAGAGCCAATTACCTGGGAATTGGCAGCTTCCTCAGGAACAGGAAGAAGGACAGATTTTGCTTCCTGGAGAATTGTTGGCATTCCATAGAAAGGTCCGCTCAGAAGCATCACAGACACCAGCTGCAGGGTGAAATTGGAGTCCAGTGATAGAAAGACCTGTAAACAGTTAAGTAATCTTCAGAGTAAAATAGAGGCACATGGCCTGGGTCACAGCACTGTTTAAGTTCCTTTAGTTTCATCAGTACAGGCCTTCCCTGTGTTTACAAAGAAGCCACCAGATCTTAGAGGGTGGGGTGTGCAGCTGTAGCTGTAGAGAATAAATACACAAATTTACAGCTGTTCCACATGTGCTCAAATAGCCTAAAGAATGACAAGGCTCATGGGAGAGGTGTGCACAGAGCCAAGGATATGGAAAACACATAGTGGAGTGAAGATGGCTAACCCAGGGAGACTCACTTCTGCTCTCTTCACTAAGCAGTAACTAATGATTCTAATGACAGAACTTAGGATGGACAGGGATATGGATGCCTTTGTTATTTCAATATTTGGGCAAATACAAATGATTAGCACATGTGCTAGACTACTAATGTCAAAAGTTTAGCAACTAGCAAACTGAGAAATCCTGAACTTACAAATTGCTCTCACACTAGAATTATCTGAAACTTGCAGTGTATCTTCTCATGGAAATGAGGCTACTGATGATGGTACAGACCTAACACAGTTCCAAACCAGGAATATTCCTAAAACAATTGCATCTTTGTGGAAGTCAAATCACCATGCCTGTGGAGCATCTCCTTTTACCACTTCAACATAATCTTGTCCTTAAACACACAAAACATACGCAACATTGTCTCAAATGTGCAACACAAGTGAAGCACAGACCTCATTGTCTCAACATTACATTCTCTAAACAGAACTTTAGGTCAATGTTAAGCAAGCAAACCATAACAGTGTAAATCCTATTAATTGCATTTCACCTTCCCCAGATGTCCCATCCCCATGCATGTCAGCTAATAGCTGGGCAACTATGATGCTTTTATTCCAATTTCATAAAGAATAAAGGATCAAGTACCATTCTGAAGCACCAAGTCATTTATTTGGCCCTTCCTGCCTAGGCCCTCTCCTGATGGCCTTTTCAGTACACATAGGCCCCAAGGGAAACTGATATTAAAGTTGAACATGAATCATGTTAGGGTCATATATGTTAGAATATATCTATATCTATANACATATATATATCACATTTGATGAGTATTGTGTATAAATAAAAATAATTTAAGAGCAGGCTGGAGAGATGTCTCAGGTTAAGAGCACTGCTTCCCATCTAAAGGATCCAAGTTCAATTCCCAGCACCCACATGACCGCTCACAACTGTCTGTAAGTCTAGTTCCAGGGAATCTGATGGCCTCTTCTGGCCTTTGGGCACCAGGAACACATGTTGTTCACAGACAGACCTGCAGGTAAAACACTCATATACTAAAAATAAATAAATAAATAAACAAACATTTCAAAACCAAATAATTTATGATCCTATCATACCCATGTGCATCTGACAAGGCTTGCCCATGTGTTTGTGACTAACTGTTACTGGATGTCTTAGTTAAGGTTTGTATTCTTGTGACAAACACCACTTCTGTAAGGAAGCCCTTAATTAGGAAGGTAAACAACAAAATAACTCCAGGAAGTCCCTGAAACGGACCTGTTTCATTGGGCCTCTTCTTCCCAAGGGTACACTAGCCGAGCTACAGAGAAAACTCTAAGACTATAACAGCTACCTGGAAGAAGCAGAATCAGCTGAGCTTCCTAGAAGAGGTTTAGGTCAACTGAGTCACTTAAAAGGACAGTCTTAAACTGGTTGAGCTGCCTGTAGGCTGAGCAGTGCGCTCCAGGTTCCCAACTTTGGTGATGCAGCTGTCTTTGAGTCATTTCTACTCTTGTAAGTAACCCCTCACCTGCTAACTTAACAGGAGTCTCATTTTCCCACATTCTTTTATGTCTTCTAGTCCTGATATTTTTAGGCACAGGATATAGAATTTAAAAATTGACAAATCAGAGTCATACGTGAATCAGTTTCCCACAGATCTTTAAAAATGCAGGAACAACGGTGAAGCCAATGCCTTACCAAAAGTCTCAGTTTTCCCCATTCATTAAACACCGACAAAAGCAAATACCTAAATGTAGAAAAGGTTAAAAGGTTGCATAGCATGGTGGTTTGAAAGAAAACGGTCCCCATAGGCTTATAGGGAGTGGCACTATAGGAGGTGTGGCTTTGTTGGAGGAGCTGTGGCCTTGATGGAGGAAGTGTGTCACTAGAAGGTGGGCTTTGAGGTCTCAGATGCTCGAGCCAGGCCCAGTGTGTCTCACTTGCTCTTTCTGATGCCTGATGATCCGGATGTAGAACTCTTAGCTCCTTCTCCAGCACCATGTCTGCCTGCACACCACCATGCTTCCTGCCATGATGACAATGGACTAAACCTCTGGAATTGTAAACTAGCCTTAATTAAATTTTTTTTTATAAGAGTTGCTGTTGTCATGGTGCCTCTTACAGTAATAGAAACCCTAACTAAGCCATACGGTAAGTACAAATTCTTGTAATAGGCATGCTGTTTATCATGTAAAGGGGTGTAACTGTCATGGATCATAAATTTATATGAAACTTGGATGACGTGAGTAGAAAATTACTACATTTCCCCATTAGTGTCGTATGGGCTTCTTTCTACCACTTTTTGGCATCATTGTAAGTAACTCTGAAAGCTGTTGTTTTCAGGAATATAAAAGATCACATGTGCATTAATTAAAATATAGCTTCATGCTCAATAAAGCTTTCCCATTTACAACAGTTCTGGGTTGACCCATGGCATAGATCTACAATGGAAGATACGTCATGTTATCTATGATTCTTCAATTCTTCTTCAACCTCCCCAATATTGGGAATGTCTGGTCACCTTCTGGCCACTTCTAGCTATTTCTCAAAGAAAAGAGCAAAGTGTAAAGTCTTGCCTCTACTCTAGTCCTTCCTTAGCTGACAGGGGCAGACCAGCATGACTAAATGAAAACCTCACTCTGGTGCTCAGCATGTCACTGAACTGCTCTGGGTGCTCCCCAACGGCTTCAGAACGCCACTCCTCACCATTCTTCCTCTGAGACAGTACACTCCNCTGATGACCCTGAGATTCCCTTCTAGTTTTCCAGTGCAAGCTTCAGATTTCTCTCGGGGTTCTAATCTGGGTACTTTCTGAGCAGATTTCTTAACCATAAAACACAAACACCATGAAGTGCCAGGTGAATGAACTAAATCAGCATCTCTCACATAACAGAGAATGATATGCTTACTATCCTCGTGAAGATTTATAAAGGTGCTCCAATCACTTCCTGTGGTTTAGACAGAGAAGACTGCTAGGGTCTTCTAGAAGTCTGGGGTCTGGGCGTGTGTTTGTGTGTGGACATGTGTGCATTCGTGTGGGGGGGCATGTGTGTGTGTTGGGGGATGTCTGTATCCCAAAGTAAATCCATTCATCTAATTTTTTAAATATTACTTTGAGTCAGGATCTTTCTATATATCCCTGGCTGGCCTGGAACTCACTCTATGGATCACACTGGCCTCACACTAGCAGAGATCTACCTGTCTCTGCCTCCCAAGGACTCTGTTAATGTTTCTTTATTTACATGGGGATGGAGAGCATATGCACATCACTGCTCCTATAGGAAGGTGAGAAGGCAAATTATGAAAGTTGGTTCTCTCCTTCCACCATGTATGTCACCGGGATTCCACTCAGGTCATCTGGTGACAAGTGCCCTTATTCCCTGAACCGTCTTATCCACCCTAAGTCCACGCACTCCTAGCACTGTTACACCAATGTCAGCAGAGTAGTTGGTTAGACTCCCTCCTCATTACCATCCCAGGCAGGCATGGTCAATTCCACTGTTACAAATCTCCAAGTACAGAAGCAAAGCTTTCAGACTATGTCTTTGTAACCTGCCAAGTCCTGGGGAACATGCTTCAGTTCTCAGTGCACTGACCTTTGCACTTTGTATGTACTAAATGAATGCCTACCAGAGTCTGCGTGAAAATCTGTCTACTGATTCCAAATATCCCTCCAGACTCTGCAATGTATTATGCAATAATTACTATGCATTTTAAGGAAGTTTTATGATTACCTTTAAATATTGAAATAAGCATGTCAATGGATCAGGAGGTACACAATGGCTCTCCCAAAGGAGTTCTGCTAGAACTTTGAGGAATTTGAAGTGCTACAAACCTGATTCTTCAAAGGCACCAAGTCTACTTTGTATCTGGCACCATCTTTGATCACCAACTGTCTCTCTCTGTTTTCAGTAGCAATGGGGTCTTCTTTATTATCAGACAGTATTTGAAATCTAACAGCCACATCACCGAACATTCCAGCAAGGCGGGTGATATTAATTTGGATGGACCTAATGAGGTTCTGCCCAATCAGTACTGACTGATGATCTGAATATAGGGCAAATACACCATGTGGGTCGTCATTTGCAGCCACAGTGAACCAGGTGGTGCATTTTTCCAGGTCCAGTTCTGCACCTCCCTCTACAGAAACAAGCCGGACAGTATATTCTTCCTGTATCTCAGGTATATCATCTGGCAGCAAATGGACATCAAAGCTTGCTTCATTCTCTCCATCAGCAATGGGGAAAAATCCACTGGTGAAAAGAAAGTCTCCAGTGATATCAAACTCGCTGCTGAGCTCCCAGTGCACCTGGAATGAAAAGAAGAAAATGAGCAGTTACATAACTCAGCATGTGGAACAAGAAACCTCCCAGTTATATTTCCTCTGTGTCATGCAAAAAGGAAATGTAAATAATGTATTGTTACATTTAGACAAACTTGGAAGCATACACTAGTTTGGAAAGTACCTTAACTCCTTTCATATAGAATATGAAGGACAGGGTGTGTTTTAATCTTATTATTGACCTGCTTCTAAAATAACAGTATGATTTGATAAAGACAAGCAAGCAAACTCTAATGTGCCAGTTCCACATATACATCAATTTGTGGAAAATACACAATATTTTAAAGCCAACAATAAGTATATGATTTATCCTGAATCACTCTTGGACATACATCCAGAGACCTACAGACCATAATGTAGAGATTCTTGGACATCCATTTTTATTTGTGTATGTTTTTATTTGCATGCAAGTTTAACAGTAAAGTTTCTAAAAGTTTTCAAAGTAATATATAACTCATTTACTTTGTTTTTCTTATAAAAATAATATTCAAAATAATAATAATTAATCATTACTTCACAAGTGCTGTCACCAGATCACAAACTTAAATAAAAAACAAACAAACCTAGTTAATCTTTAGTTCATAGGAGAGGTGAGGTGTTTAGGGAAATTACACAAACTGTGAAACATATGACAGTTTGAGCAAACAGATCACCTTATCTGTTAGCCATACCACCAGAACTCCCAAGAGCACCAAAGCAGGCTTCACCAACAAACACAGGATATAGTTCTTCAGAAAACATTTCCTTCCATAGAAACTTTCTGTGAGAAATAAAGCCTTGACAAAGATAATAAGCAATTTACAAAAATCACTGAGGGGCTTCAGAAGGGGAGGTGAGAAAATACAAAACACCTCAGCCCTTCATAATATGAAAATGTTGGTTCCGCCTACGGTACCAAATTTAATTTAGAGAACACATCTGGGGCCAGTTCTTTGCAGAACGCAAAGACACTGAGCCTCTTAGCTCCTTTGAAAACCCTAGTAATTTCATGTCAGCATAATCTTTAATTAACTAGACCATAAGGTTTCTCTGTCCCCTAATCACATATGTGAGGCAAACTGATACTCATTCAGGAAAATCAAAGAAAAGCCAATACCATGATCTCTCCAGAGCTGCCACGGGCTCTCCTGACACGGAAGGAAATGAGTGTGGGTCCGTCTGATGGTGGCGGCTCTGAATATGTCTTCTTAGATAAAGACTCCAGAGCAAATTGAACAACTCCGTTCGGATCACCAAACTTTTGTACCTAACAAATATTAACACGATGTGAATGGAATATAGAAAAATGATGACAAAATCTATCAGGTTAACCTTGGGAATTCCAGAAAGAATTCTACACATAAGCAGTACTTGAATATAATCTACCAATCCACTTGATATAAAAGAAAAAAATCTTCCTTACTATACTGACAGTGGTCTAGATCAAATCGGTTCTTATTTGCCAATGATAGGAGCAATTAAACACAGTAACTCAAAGACAGCAGAGGGTAATTATTTCATGCCGGCATTTTATTCACCGTATTCTTCATCCATCTAGCCAGGTGGTTTCGGTTTACATGATTCCTATGATACAGAGCGGACAGAGACAAAAGGCCCTGTGGGCAGTAGCTGTTCCTTCTGATGCCAAGGACCAAGCTCGGGTGTTGTGCATGCTCAACATGTGTTTTACCACTGAGCAACACTCCCCAGACCCCACGATGTTTAATGCTATACACCACACCAGCAAGAATATGGTGTTAAATTGTCTGGTGAAACTCCATTCTAGATATCACCGTGAAAGTACTTGTAGATACAATTAGCTTTCAAATCGGTTGTTTCTAAATAAAACATATTACCCTCAATAATGTGGGTAGATCTCACCCAATCAATAGGAAGACTGAACAGTAAAGACGGAAGATTGGAACTCAGAAGCCATGCTTGAGTTTCCTGTCCCTGCCACATGGAATACCAAGACCACTGCAACTCTTCCATGTTTCCTGCCTACTCACCAAATTCATGCCTCCCTCCCTCCCTCCATCTCTTTCTTCCCTCCTTCCCCTCCCCTCTCTTTCCCTGTCTACCTCCTCTCTCTTACCTTCCCCCATACATGGTATATATGCACGTTTGCCTGGGTGTATGTGTGTGTGTGTGTGCGCGTGCACGTGCATGTGTGCATTCGTGTGTGTGTGTGTGTGTGTGTGTGTGTGTGTGTGTGTGTGTGTTTCTCTTTGGTTCTCTTTCTCAGGACACCACTAACAGATCCAGACCCCAGAGAGTGTTTTCAAAAACGAAATCTATCATTTCTCTGTACTGTTTTTAGAAGTTGTTATTTTCCGCAAGCTTCCCCTCTGCTGACTGTGTAGTTCATATGAAAGACACTGAAGTCAGGTCGGATCCAACCCATCTCACTGTGCCAAGTGAAAAAAACCTTTAGTCTGACTCACAAGAAGTTAATAATTTTTAAAAAGTTTGATGACAAGATANTCTGTTTACCATGACACAATAAATATCTCATCTCTAGAAATGTCAAATATTCTCCACATGCCAAATTTTCTCTAAAATTATAAAATGAGTACTTTAACATTTTATTAAAATTTTCATAAAATTATCAATAATGAAGCTGTTATGTAATTAACTAATATAAAAATAAGAATGTTTGACTTATGGGAATTATTAAAACTTCATGATATTATCTGTTTTGAGACAGGGTCTCCTGTACACCAGGCTGGCTTCAAACTCACTATGTAGCAGAGGCTAAGCCTGCCTCCACCTCCTCGGTGCTGGGATTATGTTATAGGCACATACCACCACACCTGGTGTTTGGAATGCTAGGCTCAATCCCTGAATTTCATGCATGCTACACAANCAGTACACAAACTGAAACACATCCCCAGCCCCTTCTGAAGGTTTTAGTATTTCAGTTCAGCATTAGCATGTCTCAAGCAATAGAAATAACTTTCTGATAAAGCCATTAAATTCAAACTTTTGCATCAAAGGCATTCAGACTTACTGTTATTGCAATAGCTTTAGCTCTGGGATCTAATTTAGCATCTTTTGAAGGCTTAAGCTGAACAACAAAAGTCTCTTCAGCTTCAGTTTCCTCGTGAGGACAAACTGTGAGAATGATGGTTCTCACCCCGCCTTCTCCCTCTCCAAAAGAGACTGTCCCACTCACAGGGTCCTCAATGTCTCCATTCTGTGGTGGTAAGGCTTCCTGAGAATTGGGCCCTACTATCTCCCAGCTCACCTGCAAGGCATATTGAGTTTTAGTAGAGATGATCAATTTCAAGCAAGAGATTTTTTGCAGTACATGTGCTATCACAAAAAGTACACAGATATGAAACTATTCTAGGATACATCGGGCTATTTTCAAAAAAAATGAAAAATAGTACCTCGTAATTTGTAATAATCACAGGAAAACAAAATTGTATTTTAAGTATTTATGTTACAAACATACAAACATTGGTAAAGTTTATGAGTCCAACACTGTCCAGCATGTGCATGGATCTTGCCAATCAGAGCATAGTAGAATAAGACACCAAAACTGAAAATTCTGCCATATGCAGATTTTTCTGAACATACTTAAATTTCCATTGTAAAAATTAATACAACTGTTCGTATGTTTGATCAGAAACTAATATTTGGATTATAACAAGCATAGCTTTAGGTTTCTATAATTATAATTTGTATAGTTTTTATATCCTCTAGAGGAAAAAGATCACGTGGTTCTTTTCACTTATCACTTTCTACTTCAGCAGCACTGGACTACTCCTTCCCTCTGGAAACACCATGCCTCTTCTTTCCTGCTTCACATGATGCTTATAGGACTCTCTTTTTATTTCCCAGCCTTCCTTCCTCTGATCCCCGTAACGCAGGAGCCCACAGCTCAGCTCTATACTCCTCACAACTCTAGCTGTATCCCAGGCTCGTGGTTCAGCGGCTCCCTACACAAACACCTGCCGTGTCTTATCATCCTGCTAACCTAACAACAGGCAGACTCAGCCTATGTGACCCTCCAGGGGCTTGTCCACCAGGATCTCAAATTAACATGTGCAAAGCAGAATTCTTAAATATTCACCCCAACTATGAAATATCATAAGGCTGGCACCACATTCCAGCTGCTTCTAGGAGTCATCCATGATTTCTTTTTTCTTCAGCCTCCATCTTTAGCTCAACAAACTGTCTGCATCTTGTCATCTCTGTCTCAATCACTCATGACTGAGTAAAGGACGGTAGCTCCCAACCACCCTTCCTGCTTGTACACTGCTCCACTGACTTCTTTACAATCAATCCATCTTTATGTGGCAGCCTTAGGTGAGCTATGCAAGTGAAAGCAGGGTGATATATTCTCTGGCTAAGTCTCCCTTAATGGCATGCTCCCAATTCCTCTGATCTCTGTCAGATTTTCACCCCTATTGTTCTGTGTGTTTATTAATAGGACTGGTTAGAAATTCATCTTACAAGGTCAGGCTTATTCCTCTACAGGATCCATAATTCCTGTTTCCCAAACCATCGCAGTAACCCAGGTCACTCAGTCCATGTATCCTAACATTACAAGCAGAATTCACCACAATCATGCTTGTGTTATAAAACTGGTTTGCTACTATTCAAGTTTATCCAAGTGAATACTGTGAAAACAGAGATCATGTCATTTCCAAACATGTTCTCTACTTACTGAACTGACTAATGTTTGTCAGAGTCATCACTTCACTTCCTAATTTGCTGCTAAGAGTTCCTGAAAACAGATGTATGGCTTATACACATCTATAGACTTCATCAATCTTAGAAGCCACTTTACACTTACAATGCAATTAGTCAATACTATAAATAAACAAACAAACAACACATCTGGGGAACAGAAAATCTAACATTTTATATACAATACATCAGAATTAGTTTCAACATCATAGGAAGAATGACTCTACCTGAATCTCTCCCAAGAGTCTTCCAGTCCGCTCCAGCACCAAGTGTAAAACCATTGTGGAGTTGGGGTTAGGAATAGAAATTTTGCTTTGGTTGAGAAATCTTATGATGCCAAATGGAGAATCTTTTTTGGTAATTGTGATTTTGCTCACTAGGTGGTGCCCAAGGACTGCTCCACCAGTCGCTCCAGTAAGCAGAATTTCAAACTGCTCCTCAAATTCCCTGCATGGCAAGAAGGAGCAGCCTGTGAGTCTAAACATATTAAAATGCTTGTAAAATTCAAATAGCTAGTCATTTTCCAAATTGGCCATACATATTCAAGGCACACCAGGCACACACCAAGGAGAGGGTACTCAGCACAAACGCAGACTCTACATGAAGCTCTTACAACCCAGTCGTTAGATTTCTTAACTGTGGAAGGCTTCAGAACATGGACACAAGGATACTGCCACATCCTTACCAGATCAAGTAGGGAATTGAATTTTCCTTTAATCTGAGAAAAAAACGAGACATACAACCACAGTGCCATCCTCTTTCCTGGTACCCTTAATCTCTCTCAAGTGTTGTTTCTCAGCAGGAACATTCATCATCAGTACAAATATGAGTAAAAGTTAGACCCTGGTACCCACGCTTCATGTATGCCCATTCTGTGTCCTGTATGACCAACCTTTCATTGTCATCGGCGATGGAGACATTTATAAAGCTCAGGTTCTGCCCATGCTGAAAGGTGACTGAGCTACCATGCAGTGCATAGCCTCCTGAAACAGTAGAGTANCTCTGGGACCTGAAGTCAGCTGACACATGTCCGTAAGTTCCACGAAGCCTCAGCACTGGGATTGTGATCATGAAGGCATCTTCCTCTACTGTAACAGGAATGTGGAATTAGCCAGGTTACTAGAAAAAGCAATTGACTTTTACATGATACAGCCAGACTGGACTAGGCAACTGAAAATAATAGTCCAGTGCTCACACTCCTGGTTTGCACAGTTCACAAGTGAAATTAATGAAAGTTTTAAAAATTAGTGAAAGTTTTGTCACTCATATATTTTAATGAAGAGTGTAGTTTACCAGATGTTGAAATTTAGAGTGATTAATCTTTTAAAATGTAAGCAATCTATCCAATCATTACTGGGCATTCTTCCTCTTCATGCTACATACAAATAAGAGACTCTTGCTTAAGTGGTAGATAAACACAGGGTGTGTATAAAAGGGAAATATTCTGGATGTTTCTACACATTCAGCTGAAATACAAATAGCGCAGGTAAGGGAGCCTTGCGACAGTTCTATCATGGGGTATTTTTCACATTTATATTGCNTGTATGCACATGTGTGTGTGCTAGTGTGTATATACACGCATACATGGCACATGTGTGGTGCTCAGAGGTCAGATCCCTTCCTCTACCAGCTGGGTTTCCAGGATTGATTCCAGCTTGTCAGACTTGACAGCAAATGCATTTACTCACTGGGCTATCTCAATAGCCCTTGTATGAATATTTTTAAATCTACACATATAAACTATTGTATTTTTAATCCTAGAAAATACAATATTAACCTTTGATTTCAATTTAAAAATTCAAATTCAAATCTTAAACTAAAAAGTATTCATTACCAAAACTTCCTCCCCCGAACAATCAATTAATGAGAAATGAGTAAATAGAAAAATATCATATTTATTTCTTGATGCAAACATGCAACACCACTTTACCAGTAATGGGTTGAAACTCAACAAAACAGTTTATGTGATAAGTCATGGCTTATACAAAAAGTCCTTAGAAAGTATGCAGAAGGTGATTCCGTTGAACTTTCAAGATAGCTAAACAAAGAATCTGGGTAGAGGCAATGAAGCCAATGAATTATTTGCATAAACACGGTAATATGTTTATTTTTAAATTATATACATATATACATATATATATATATATATGTTTGAGACAAGGTTTCTCTGTGTAACCCTGGCTGTCCTAGAACTTGCTCTGTATTCCAGGCTGGCCTTGAACTCACAGAAATCTGCCTTCCTCTGCCTCCTGAGTGCTGGGATTAAAGGTGTGAGCCACTACCTCCCAGCTTACTATATTTAATTAAACTATATTTACATTCTACCTTTGAATAAAACAATATCCTAGAAAGGTAGTCCTCTCTTTCTGCCTAGAAAGGATATAGCCAAGGAGTCTGTGTTGATTGCACAGTAAAGGGGAACTGTGACACTAGGCAAGCCTGATAGGAACTGAAGACAAGCTCAAGGCCCAGATACTATCTGCAGCTACAGTAGAGGAAAATGTTCATTTCAATGGTGATTATTCACTAGAAAGAAAGCAGACACTAAGCTATGATCATATAAAATTAAATTAACATAAATTCAAAAGGTTTTCTTTAAAAAACATTTTAGATTTACTTAATTTTTATTCATATATATGTGTCTTTGAATGTGCAATTTCCCCAGAAGCCAGAAGAGGGCATTAGATCCTAGGAGCTGGAATTACTGGCAGTTCTGAGTAGCCAGATGTGAAGATGGGTAAACCAAACTCCAGTCTTTTGCAAGAGCAGTGTGTATTATTTGGTTTTGTCAACTTGACATAACCTAGACATACCTGGGAAGAGAGATATTAATTGAAAAGATCTCTCCAGAAGATTGGCCTGTAGGCAACCCTGTGGGGTACTATCTTGATTAATGATATTATGTGTTAGGGTCCCAAGCATTGTGAGTGTTGTCACCCCTGGGCTGGTGGGCCTAGATAATATAAGAGAGCACACTGAGCAAGCCACCAAGCAGCGTTCCCCATGGCTCTGGATCAGCTCCCCGCTCCAGGTTCCTGCCTTGAGTTCCTGCCCTGACTCCTGGATAGTGGACTGTAAGCTAGAAGATGAAATAAACCCTTTCCTCCTCAACTGTTCTGGTCATGGTATTTTATCTTGGCAATAGAAATCTAACTAAGACAAGCAGCAAGCAGCCTTAACCACTTAGACATCTTCCCAGTCCCTTAAGGATGTTGTAAGCAAGCATATTTTAATCATCCTTAAAGTTTAAACATCAGTTTTTTTCTAGATCAAGTAACCATTTGACTTTGCAAAATACAGAGAGACTCAAGACTACCTAAAAGTAACCAAAACTAATTTTCTTAATGTAGGGATAGTTTTGTGATCAGACAAAAATGCATACGAGAATTCAGATTCTCATGCAATTCAGAAAATGTTGTGACCATTAGGACAAGCCAACTAAGCTTACCTGAGATGGCAGTGTACTTTGGATCAAATTCAATGATGCCCTCTGCATTATCATTTTTCATTATTATGATTTGAACAATGGAGACGTTTCCAATTTCAGGAGGTTGATCTATCTGAAGTCCATTCTCTTGGATGGTGAAATCATACCCTCTTGCAAAGTCATAGGAAACAGAAATAAAAACAACAAAATAAAATAACAAACATAGACATGTGTGGCATGAATATATGATCTTTCTAGCCCCTATGCCTTAGTTCTATTAAGTATTACACTGCTTCATGTATGTTGTAGTACTGCACAGTGAACATACAGCCTCATGCATGCTTGGCAAATGCTATACCCCAGCACTGTAATAGCCTGAAATGTCCCCAATACTAAGGCTATCTTGTGTGAAGCAAGGTTTTTATGTTGCTTCCAAGTATTGATGCTTACATGAAGCAAAGTCTAATATAAAATTACAAGTTTGGAAAAAATAAAAATAATAAGATTACAAGGAAATATAATTTAATTATAATCAACATTCTTCAATCCAGTCCTCCGCTTACTTGTATAACAACAGATTTCTGCAAAAGACTTTTTCAGACTGATGTCACTCCCTTCAACAAGCTTTGACTTCCAGGCCTTTATAGCATTTCAATTCCTAAAGTAAAAGAGTTTTTAAAATATACTAAACAATTCCAATCCTTCCATCAATTCCCAAATTCTTACATGGTGTTCATACCCTACCTTGTGCTGAAAAGTTGAAAGCTGTAAATAAGATCGAGTGTGAAGCAAACTTGGAAAACCCAGGGTTATAACATTAGATGGGAGGAGTAACTGTCCTCCTCAGCATCCTGAGATCCCTTGTGGACTGGGTGGTTACCATAAGACCTACCAAAGCAGTGAGTCTCTAGCCGAGAGGCAAAATGGGAAACACTGCATTCTATTGCTTCCTTTTCATATCAAAGGAAGCCTAGTAATTATCTGTAAGCAAAAAACTGTTACCCAGAATTCATGTGAAAATTTATAACTAAAAGAGTAGACAAGAAGGCAAAATCTCCAAGTCCTGATTAATCAAGGCACAAACATGCTAGCCTAGGTGGGGAGCTACTTCTCCCAGACGGCATTCACTTAAGCAAGACTGAGCAAAGGAACTTAATTCCTAGGCCAGATACTGAATCATTCCTTGATGTTTATGTGAACTCAAAATACAGTTTTATATCTCTAGGGCAAGATAATACATACTCTACCTATGGTTCTGAGTGAAATACTGAGTTGGGAAAAATCTGAAGCGTGATATTTATATGTGTACTGGCTGGTTTTGTGTCAATTTGACACAAGCTAGAGTCATCAGAGAGGAAGGAGCCTGGGTTGAGAAAATGCCTCCATGAGATCCAGCTGTAAGGCATTTTCTCAATTAGTGATCAATGGCGGAGGGCCCAGCCCATGGTGAGTGGTGCCATCCCTGGGCTGGTGGTCCCGGGTTCTCAAAGAAAGCAGGCTGAGCAAGCATGGGAAGCAAGCCAGTGAGCAGCACTCCTCCATCGTCTCTGCATCAGCTCCTGCCTCCAGGATCCTGCCCTGTGGGAGTTCCTGTCCTGACTTCCTTCATTGAAAAACAGCAATATGGAAGTATAAGCCAAATAAACCCTTTCCTCCCAACTTGCTTTTTAGTCATGGTGTTTCATTGCAGCCATAGAAACCCTAAGACAATATGTAACTAATGAATATATATTTTAATATACAAGAAAACTTGCAGTCTTCTCTGAATTCATGCACTATTCTAGGGAAAGGGTCCCCTCCTGGGCCCTGTGTAGACTCTGGACAGGGGTGATGGTAAGACGGACTCAACCAAGAGCAGTTCACTGTGCTAATAAAGGCTCCTATTCTGTCAGCCAAACCGCTCCAGAGAAGGAACAAGCCTCAATATGACGGATTTTGATTCTTCATTGAAAACATGCTGCACCAGTTCCATCAACTAACATTCAATATTTTTTTCCAGTTTGTACTGCTATTGGGCAAGGATCTATCTCATTTACCCACCGAGAAGATAGTATAGGCTTTGGTATACCAAGGAGAGCTGCCTCCCATCCCCACTCATTTATGGATCCAGAGAGGGGGGAAGCAGTTCTTGCCACCCCAGATGACCACACCCTAGAAAACAGTCAGGCTAACTGCACAGGAATCAAGAGATGCCATACCGTCCTCATTTCCCTGACTTTGCTGGACTGATGCACATAACATGCTCGCAGCATGAGGGCAGGGGAATAAAGCTTAGAAAACTATGAAAGCAGTAGTCTGTCTTCATTTCTTTGTTCAGTCCTGACCCAATGTCTCCCCTCTTTCTTTCTCCTCACACACCCTCACTTCCTTGCCTTTACCTTCCCTGGAGGTCCACTTTTGTAATGGCAAGAGCAAATTCCTCAGGGCCTTCAGGAAGGTGGTCGTCAAGGATTTGAACACGCAGACTTTTCGCCCTCTCTCTGGCTTCAAAGAGGAGCTCCCCTGATATGGGAACGAAGTCCCAGCCTGCCTCGGCCGTCCTGCTACCAGTCTCATACCAGACTCGCACACGTCCAAAAGAGCCACCTGAGCGGACAACTGTGACATTAACCTAGGAGAAAATTGCTTACCTGTTTAATGTGAATGTTTAATCCACTGAACAAATCATCACTAATTAAGAACTCTATTTACTAGGATTATGTTGGAATTAAACTTAACTCTACACAATTATAGAAATTACGTGTTATAATATTGATACTAGGAAGAAATTAGTCCATTAGAGGAAAAAGCTTTAGAAAAGGAATGAAAGAGAAAAGCCTTTTAAAGACTGCTCAGCACATTAGAAACAAAAGAAACAGTAAGAGCTGAAGTAGTTCATGCCATACCCTTTGTGCTGCTTCTGAAACTTGAAGCTGTTCATGTGAAAATGAGAACCGCCCATAGGGGCCATCACTGGCCACCATGGTGATGCTGGCGGTGATACTGGCTTCATTTAGCACTCCACCCTCACTGATTCCAGTGAGCTGAAACTCATAGGAACACTTCTCCTCAGGGATGTCATCATCCAAGGCCTGGAAAAGTTTAAAAAAAAAAGCCATTCATAGAAGAATGTGTAAAATGTAAAGAAGTGTTCTATCCATAGAAACAGGCATGGATTCTGTAGCCTCCCTCCAATCA